>KN882027.1:0-112539 GCA_000934395.1 Fistulina hepatica ATCC 64428 | reverse complement strand
CATCGGTCATCTCATTATCTCGATTGGTAAAACATCACACCCCCTTCAATGCCCAACAAGTGTGCTGAGATTCATCCTTTTGCAGTGGTCGTATTGAATGGTACAATTGGCGCCCGGTTGCACATCTCATTCTCCGTCCTGAACCGCTCGTCTTTCGGGTTCTGGTTCAGTTACTTTACTGTCATTTCGCGTGCAGTACTAGCCATGTTCTGGTACCTCGTTCCCCTCGCTTTCGACGTCATCCCACTCACGTTGATTCCTTCAGGTTCGGAATCCAGACGTACACTGGTATGTGCGACGATGTAAAAGGACAGTACCCTGGATGCTCAGCCATTCACAGGTTCGCAATGTGTGTACCAGATGCTCAAGGCTATTTGGCCGTCGACGGCGCGCATTCCTAATCACTTATCTGAGTCTGCCAACATTACGACGTCGGGTATGATATGCTACCTCCTTTACTGGCTCGTCCAACTGCCGTTCCTCTTCGTCTCCCCCACGAAGATTCGGCACCTATTTACGGGTAAGTTTAGAATTTCCTCACTCTCCAAGTTTCACGATTGTTCCTGGCCTTGTTAATCCCCCCTCCCTTTCTCTATCTGATACACCCATTTTTCCTCCTCGTGCCCAGCCAAGTCAATCATCGTCCCTGCGACGTGGCTGGCCATTCTCACTTGGTCGCTGGTTAAGGTACCGACTACCGTTAGTCTCGCACAAAAACACGCCTCGGTATCCGGCAGTGCACTTGCGTGGGCGTTCTTGAGCTCGCTGAACAGCGCCCTCGGCAGCTACAGTACGCTCTCCGTCAACATTCCTGACTTCACGGTGCGTCGTGCTGCGCACATTGCTTACCTTTCGCTTACTGTGCAAACTTTCCCTACAGCGTTATGCGAAGCATCCTCGTAGCCAGTACATTCAGCTGATCATCATTCCCATCCTCTTCACCCTGGCCGGCTTTATTGGCATTGTCGTGACATATGCAGGCGAGGTGCTTTACGGTATGTTGAAAGCAAAAGGAACGCTGCATGCGGTGTTCAATCGAACTCCCCGCGATAGGTTCGACGATCTGGAACCCGCTCGACATGATTGACCTGTGGGACAACCGTGCAGCCGCCTTCTTCGCGGCGTTCTCATTCTCGCTCGCTACACTTGGTAAATCTCTACACCCATCATGCGCGTGCATCGTAACCAACGTTTTTGACCACGTGCATTCACAGGCACCAACATCTCTGCCAACACTCTGAGCGCTGCGAACGACCTGACCGCTTTGTGGCCGCGTAACATCAACATCCGTCGTGGTCAAATTATCTGCGCCATCATCGGTGGTTGGTAGGTAACCCATGATACACCATAATGACAACAGAGCACTGACGATGCTTGTACAGGGCCATCTGTCCGTGGGAAATCCTCGCGTCCGCGCCTGGTTTCCTCACGTTCATGGGCGGCTACACCGTCTTCCTAGGGCCCTTCGCCGCCATCATGGCGCGTGCTCTTTCGCCGTCGCTGGCTTGCGAATGTCGGATTTTGCTGACGCGTGACTACAGATTACAGACTACTACCTCATTCACAACTGCAAGGTCGACGTTCCGGCAATGTACGATCCACACGGACGGTATAAGTATTGGAACGGCATCAACTGGCGCGCGCTCGTCGCGATGCTTTGCGCGACGCCCGTGACGTTGCCCGGTCTCGCGGAAACTATCAACCCGAGTATCAGCGTTGGAAAGGTATCCCACATATACGATATTGGCTGGTTGTATAGCGTGCGTTTTTTTTTCTTTCTCTCATTTCCGTCCTCCTTGATGCGCTGGCGTTCTGGCTGACGCTGTTGCTCCAGTTTTTTTGTTCAGCAATCATCTACGGCACACTGTCATATGCTTTCCCGGCGCAAGAGACGTACCTTGCGACAGCGACCACTGGCGACTATGTACTTTCAGCTGAAGACCGCTCAGACGGCGCATCGACGGATGAAAAGAATGTACAAACCGACGTGATCGCCAGCGTATAAACAACGTTGCATGCCGCATGTGCCTGGTACGTACGATTTCATCAGACTGTAGCAAGAATTTATGTCAAGTGTTCAATTCGTATTGTCATGGCCTGTGTACGATGGATACCATAGGGGCTTGCCAAGTATTGTCGACAATCTATTTTTCTTGCACGAGCATAACCACATACATAGGTCTGAAAATGTATGTTTGCAATGTCGATCCCTTCCTAAAATGGCAAGATGGCCGTTGGTCCGTGATCCGATCAGATCCTCGACAGAGTCACACATGAGGTCATGGACACGCAAGCCCTGCACTGCCTTTTGCTGAAACAACACCACCAAAGTATGGTCGGTCAAGAACATGTCGACGATGAAGCATTGCACGACTCGTGCATTCCAGACGGAGACTACACTGTGCACTACTATAACGGAGAAAGGCCATATGATCACACCCACACGGGAGTAATCAATGCATAATATACACGCAGATCCACAAGATAGAGCGAGACGGGGGCTAGGTACTAGGAGTCTTGGAGAGATCGTGCATGTCTGGTTTGAGGTGGAGGGAACCCACGACCAACAGGACAAAGGGGCTATCGTTCTGATAGCAGCCCGTGAACAACGTCGTGAGTTAAGATATCGTCATGTCAGATGAGGTGGGGGAGCAATTACCTATGAAACAATGCGATAATGCGAACGCTTGTTACGAAACCATGCGAGGAAGAGTCGTGCAAAGGAACCCGAAAAATCGGAGACATAATATGAAAGAGATAATGCATATGCGGGGTGCGAGCAAAGAGCCATCACTCTGCACCGGCGCTGATGGCCTCCACGCTCGAACTGAGTGCGGAGTGCACTGCCGGCTCAGCGGCAGTGAAGGGGCTACTGGCGCTCAACAACGTGGGCGACTTCGGGGGTATATCATCGTTGTCTTCCCTGATTGGGCTGGTCGAGTTCGTGGGCGAGGTGGACAGACCATTAGCGTGGTTGCCCTGTGGGTTGGCGTGTGGGATGCTGGAATATGCATGAGTCTCTCCTTCCGCCCTTACCACGAGGTAGACGTACTTATTGGGGTTGGGGATGGCAGTGCCCACGGTGCTCTGGGGAGCTACGCCAGCTTTCGAGAGTGCATAGTCGCCCGAATCGAAGTACTTTCGATCCTGCGGTGGATATGTAAGAGAAAAAGTTCGTCGCAATTGGCACCTCCTGTCGCTCCAGCAGACACACATACCTTCTGCATCTTCATCAAGACATTCTTGTGAGTAGGAAGCTTGCCATACTTGGAGATGAGCAACTTCTCCTGGTCTGACAATTTCTGTGAGAAGGGGCGATACGAGTAAGATCCATCTGCATTGATTTGCATGATAGGTAGCTTGCGTACGCTCATGTCGATCTTGTTACGCTGACGCGGAAGCATGGCGAAGATTAAAGCCTGACGGCGGTATAAAGGAGAGAAGAGGTTGTGGTCGTTGGATGCGAACAGATGATGAGAAGCGTTTTAATGAGATGGTGGTCGGCTGAGGGTTTCATGACCAGTCATCGAGCCTTATATATAGCCATCATTAGTTGCCTTTTATGGACAAATCTCGGAAGCACATGATCGGCAAAACGGGGCTGGGCGGAGCTTACAGGTTAAATTTTGTCATTACAAAAATCTAGATATTGCACAGCAAATTATCACTGACTATAAATGACCTACTTGCTCTCATCAACGTTCATGAATCGTCGGAAATGTGTAATCGCGTTAACGGGGGGAGCATTGAGTAGAATGTGTTTTCCATCGAATGCCTACTTCAGTCGTCGTATCTACATCTCTCTAAAGAGTAATGACGAGATGATCCGGAACTGGCCTGGACATGTCTATGGACAATGGACATGTCTTCGAAGAACGGACGAACTAAGTCCACGTCGGTAAGAACCTTCCCGAACATCGAAGCAGCCCTGCTCTCCATACAAACGGAGATTCGGACTTCAAACTTCAAACTTTGCCCTTTTCTTTCGTAAACGTAGAAGGACGGGTGCGAACCCTCGAGGTCACGGGTCACTGGAGCAACGGGCGAAAACTGAACCGCCAATGCAATAGATATCGAGGCGGAGAAGGATATGATATGGGGCCCGAAATACCAGCTCCGGAGCGAGCTGTGATAGCACCCGCAAAGGAGTGGAGATGAACGCGAAATCGCCAAGAATGGCGGGATAAGAACCAGGAATGGGGGGAGTCCGTGCATTCGTGCCACACGCAGATCGTGGTCAGCAGACCATGGCAAGCTCGAGGCAGGTCGCTGATCATCCTGCAATGGATACAATGCCCCTTTGAATCGGAGAACGCGCCGTACATTGTCTTCTCTTGACACTGTTATCTCTGCGTCGTGTACAGCCGTCAGTCACGAGTCCAATGGATGCCGTCACTTATTCGTCGCAATGTCAACTAAGTCTCGATGCAACCTCTAGGCATGAGAACTTTGAAGCGGCGGGGGCATGGCGGAGCAAATTGCGTGCACGTTGAGACAAAGAAATGAAGAACGACGCATCGTCCTAACAAAAATGTGAACAAACAGACGCCACAGGAGACGCAGAAAAACAAGGTCGCTTCGAGTGGAACTCGCGTGGTACGCGTCACGGGAGACCTCGACAAAAAAAGGACATAACACCTATACAAATAACCGAAGTATACAGTACATACCTGTATTTTCCCTCATCGTAAGGCGTTCGCAATTAGTACGTGCGAAATGGAGACCCATTTCTGTGTTTAATAACACGAAAGCTATACCATGTGAACACTGAGGACATAAAGATACAATGTATGTATCTGTTGAGAAAATCGCGGCAGAGCGGGTTAACTGTGGCAAACAATAACGACGTGGCGATAGACCAGCTGACGTGTCAAGGGGGTCCATAATCGAGTCTATTTGCGTTAGTATAGTCAATATTGCCGCTATCTTCACCTACCAATGTCAGCTGCGGTCCAAATTGACTCAATAAAGCCGACAGCCCAAACGACGGCCGCTCCGCTGAGGACCAATTGGTCTACCGATATCGGCCTAGAAGACGTCTCTAGAATCCACGCTGTATCGTTATTCATCACCTGTTCTCGTGGAACGAACGCGTGTTCAGTCGTCCCAAGGAATAGTGCAGCTGAGGCAAGTATGACCCTATGACCACATCAGCGGGCTACGATTCGAGCATTGGACAAGAGAGAGAAAATCCGTTGACGCCACCGACAACCCGCTCTAAAAGCAACGGATGTTCATGGACGCATTCAGACTGACTGAGGAGAGCTGGAATGAAGTTCGAGAACAGAGAGCTTCATCCATTTCTATTCAAGTTCATTGCTCAAACCGCATGTTCGAGTCCCAGTCGTCTCATCTGTCGACCTCCGAGTCGTTGCTATACACTAGGCTCAATAAGCTTGAGTGCGAGTTTCCCAGTTGCTTTCAAACATCAAACAGAAAGCAGATGTGGGTATTCGCGGTGTCCAGTATAACTGATGAGCACTTCAGCTTCCAGGAGGTAGCGGTTAGCAGATGAAATTGAATGCAAGCCAGTTGACTCTGGCGAGTATATGATAATGTTATGAATCCTCTGTCTTGAGTCAAGGCAAAGCGGACCTGTGATCGCCGCGCACGGTCACTGCCACACTGCTCACACGTGCTGGTCCCTCATTAAAATACCATGTACTTACTCCGGCGACTCTCGCATGAAAGAGTGCAGAAAGATCACAAGCCATAGGTGCCTTTCATTCAGCTATATGTATATACATTAGTTGCACAGAGACCTTCTCAATAATTATAGCTATATAACTATATAAGTGCGAATGCGCGGCGATGTTTGAGACGAAATTCAAAGAAATTTGCGGGAATGTAGGCGGACGAACATGGAAACCATATAAATATACGACGCAAACGAAGAAAAAAATACTGTCGATGCGCGAAGAGACGACATAGGACCATGCGCGGAACAGATCAATGAGGGGAAAAAAACACTACACGCGACAGGCGTCTGAGTCCAATCACAACTGCCAAAAAAAATCTCACACAACATAGAATCGCTCACGAGGTAAATCACGGCATGCTAGCCTTTTTTCGTTCTTCAAGCTGGAATCTCAACGGGCAACGTGCCCGTCGCCACTCGACGGCGAGGAGGCACAACAGACTCCGTCACCGCTTTGTCCCGGAAAGTAAGCAGATCATACAGCGAAGCTACTTGGTCACCCTGTGTACATAGGTATAAGCACCAACCACACAAGAACAGAGAAGCGATACTACACCAACCTTTTGCTCTAGAATATCAACTACCTCGCGCAGATGCTGTGCCAATATATTGCGCCGACGTACGTCAGACACAGCATCCATCTCTTTGTACTGGTCTGCGAGTTCGCAATAGACGCTGAAGAGACAGTCAGGACTACGTATTCGATACGCGGTCTGAAAAAGTACTCTCACCTTTTATAATGCGTGAAATCATCCTCAAGCTCACGGATGACACGCGCAAGAACCGTCTGGGGAGGGAGCCCTTTTCGTGCACCCTCGGCATTCCAGTCCCATATTGCAGGATTCGTAGTAGCATCGAACACAGGAACCTCGTGCCGCTTGCCTTTCGTGTCTCGGTTGTCCTCACGAACTTCAGCAAAGCTCTCATTCTCATGTCCTCGATACGCATGCACGTGCTCCTCCGTCTGCACACCCTCCGTGTACCGGCGATGCGGACGACGGCGGCGTCTGTGACACACGGTGCACGTCATTGGGTTATGTTCCGGAACAGCAAAGAACAGACGTTCAAGGTGCGTGCCACGAATCTGGGGGAACGGAGTCTCATCCAGAGGCGCCGAGCGGCGACCAGAGGTCGTGCGGTTTCCCGAGCTACGCGCTGCAGAGGAAGAGGGTCGGAATGGCGTATCTTGATGAGGTAGACGCAACGTCGAAGGCTGAGGTTCGGGGTCAGACACCGGCGCAGACATGGCCTGGCGCGGCGCATGGCGAGACATGGCACTAGGCGGGCGGTCCGACATGGCACTGGGCGGTCGATTCGATCGATTCGATAAAACGCTAGGTGGCCGATTTGAGAGTACACTAGGCGGTCGATCGGAAAGTGCGCTTGGTGGTCGGTTGGACATGGCACTCAGAGGCCGAGGAGCGAATATATTGTCTTGTTTCTCAATCGTCGGTACGGCCAATCTGCCACAACGCAGATGTTCATCCGTTGCATCCTGAACGACAACCACAGGACCTTGTGGCGTAGGAGACTCCGACAGGGACTGCGACATTGTTAAATTCCTCATTGTACGGTACGGGATCGAGTGAACTCACATGTGTCAACGACGGCGTGTCATGGGTCGAGTTCAGTGACCGCCGAGCCTCCAACTCCGCACCAAGCGCATCGAGTTCTTCTCCACTGACAAAACTCTGCACGAAGCTCTGTCCATGCTGACTCATGCTCTGACCGAGGCTTCGATTGCCCTGCCTATAACCACCTCGAGGCATCGTTTCTGCTCCAACGGTCGCGCGGTCGCTCTTAATCGAGTCATTCGATGGCAAGCGAACAGTGGGCTCATCGGGCTCCTCATTCCCTTCTTCCACCTCCTCGTCCTCGTCATCATGTTCCTGGTGACGGGCAATTTCGCGCTGGTCTCGCGTGTGGTCATGGTTCGTGCCGGCGCGATCGAGATTCACAGTCTCGTTGCCATGCTGCTCGGTGCCGTCGTCGTGCTCGTCATCCTCCCCTTCGTCATCGTCCAAAGACATAGCCGTGTCAGGATCGACGCCGCTCCGATTGCGCGTGCTGAGACCACCACCTGGGCCGCCCACTCGGCTGTGTTCGCAGTCGCGCAGACCTTCGTCCACAACACCACGAAGCACTTCGACTTCACCGCTAAGACGTTCCACATCCTCGCGCAGGCGTTTCACCTCAAGCCAGCGCGACTCCCACCTGGCCTCCATTTGCGCCTCCCATGCTGCCGACCTACTTGTCGCATCAACCGGCTGCAACGCTGGCCGCGAGGGTAGCGGAGTCGAACTAGTGGATGCCATGTTCTGCTGTTGTTGCTGCAGATTAGTCTGAGTCTGCTGCAGTTGTATCAAAAGGTCTTTGTGCTGTGAAAGTTCAAGTGTGAGCCGCGTGAGGTGCGTCCGCAGAGTCGTGATGAGCGTCTCAAGGGCTGTGTCATAAGCATCTCGTTCATATTCATACAGACGGCATGAAGAATGGGCACACCTTTCTTCTCTTCGGCCACCTCCTTGAAGCGCCCTTCCTCTTGGATGTCATCAGCAGCCCTCTGCTTACCCTTCTCGCGTCGTTTCTCCCTGACGAGCTCTGCCTCTCGCTCTCTAACCCGGTCAAGCTCCATCTCGAGTTCGCGCACTCGCCTACGAGACACGCCGTTTTCGTCCTCCAGGCGTTCGAGCTGCGCGTGAATTGAACCGATCGCGGCCAGTATACGAGCTTCAGAAGAAGCATCAGCATCAATGGTTGACAAAGGTATACAATGAAAAAGTTACCTTCACTATCGCGAGGTCGCGTGTCCTCGTAGCGCGCACGACGGAGGGCATCCTTCGCGGGAGACATCACTGCGCTGGTGAGGCCGGTTACATCCGGCAAATGCACACTACGACCATCCGGAGTATAGAGGGTCTTGCCCGCCTGATACGGGCTGCGCGCGTCAGCCGGGTGAAGACCCCTTGACACATCCGCACGCATACTCTTCCCATATCCACCTTTAGAGACGTCCGCAGCAAACATGACGCGCGCCTCCGGCGCATGGGCTGCCCGTGTACGCTCCTCACATGTCAAGCGCTCCCGTTCGAGCTCCCGCCCAATCCCGCGGGCGGCTTGTGTGAATGGCGATGAGACCGATGCCTTGTTATTATCTAGCCCAACTCTCATTGCCGGAGGCGCGTTTGATAATGAGGAGGAAGTCTTCAGAGATGATTTGTTGTTGGCAGATGGTGCATTTCGAGCGGGCGGCGTTCTGCCGAGCGGTGAGTGGACATACGTTTGAGTCTTACCAAGAGGCGATGGGGTGGGTGGCTGCACAGAAGCCCTACGCGGTGGTCGTGGAGTTTCATTGGTAGGGAACTAATACAAAAGGAAAGAATTTTGTTCGAAGAAAAAAGGGATGGCGTGTATTTTCATGAGCATCAACTGTGTGATCATTTAAAAGCATACATACCTGAGAACGAGACACTTGTGGGCTTCTGGGCCTCTTGGGTGAGAATGACATCTGGTTCAGCGCATCTGAAAGGCGTGGCCGAGCCGTTGTGTTGCTGATGATACTGTCTTCGGACGACGATGAGGGCGACGGCGAGCGAAGCCGTACCGAGCGTTGCGCAATAGAATTGTGGGTCGGTAAACGTCGATTGGCCATTGGGCCGCCTGGTGGCATTGCATGACCAGATTCAAGTAAACGGTCGAGCTCGGCGGTGCCATCAGCCACGAGCGGCCTAGTGCGCAAGTCCTGCTGGCGTGGGGCATCTGTTCGTTGGAATTCCGTCCGAGACTGACCAGCGCGCACGGAAGACACGTCGCCATAGTCGATTGCACCGATAATATCGTGCAGGGGTCGGTCAGGGTCGTATTCGGCGCCACTGAGACTCACGTCGCGCCTACCATTACCGCGTCTGCCGGCGAGTCCCGCACTGAGCGTGACGGCGCTCGCGTGGTGGGCTGCCGTGGATATCGTTCTACCGCCATACGACGCGTACGAGAGGCTGCGCGGGTCCTGGCTGCGACTTCGGCTGGCGTATGGATCGATGCTATTGGGATGCTCGAGGTCACCGCCGTCGTCATCGAACTGGGACTTGTCGTGAAAGAAATATTCAAGCTGAGAATTAGAATTGTGACGCGGATACTCGACGCTGCTCGCGTGCTCGTCGTCGTCTGTAAGATGGAGGGACAGGTCTGCAGCTGTCTGCTGCAGGTTGTGCTCCAGCTGTTGACGACGAGCCTCCTGCTCGTCGTCATGGATGCTGATGTCCAGAGATCGGGTTCCGCTGCTCATCCTCTAACACGACAAGCGGAGCGTTTTAGAAAGGCTTCAAGGGTAGCGCAGACTGTCGACGACAACGTCAAGCAGCTCAACGTCCGGTCGAGTCCAACCACACACGCGGTCACGTGAGTTGATTCAGGGGCAAACGCCGGGCTTCTGATCGCCGTCTGCCAGCAGATTGATCATTGTTGGACGGCCGTGGCTTCCATGAATCATCACTCTCAGCACGGTGTGATTGGCATTCTGCCTCCAGATCGTAGTTGTGGACGACAGTTCTTCCTTTGAGACGAAAAGGCTCGTTTTTTTGTTCATAAATATTCGAAAGTAAAGCTATGCAAGACGTCGGCGGTATCTCATCTACTATCTTCAGGGTGGTGACAAACGATCGGCGCTTTGAAACGTGGACTCGTCCGCCGGCGCACCGCACAAGAACACGGTATACGCCACATCTCTGCCTCGCGAACTCAGCGCTGTGATCCATTCTCTGGATTTCTTGGATCGAATCCCGTGGAGGCCACTTCACAATGAGCACGTATCCCGTATATTCAAGGTGCGCCACATTTGTCATTGCTATGATTTCTTGAGCTGACCAGGCTGTGTATTCACGTCGATATACTATGCGCTTCCAAAAATTTATTTGCCAATCTAGTGTTTATATGGGCCTCGATGATCAAGTGTGAAAATGTAGCATTCAAACGGCAGTGCCGAGGCTGATGGATTTCGTCCCTCCGGAGCACTGCTTGCCACCACACCCTGCTTGACGGGCTCTGTCCCTCGATTATCCTTTCCATATTCTCGGTTCACTGTCTGCATTATCGCCGCTCCCCGCACAGACAAGTGAGGCGACCGCTGTATATCTGAGATCGTATCATTTGTTGTGCATCGCCATTTCGTGTGCTTTAGTAATGTCGTATCTACCTTGGAACCACATTGTTCTTCTTTAAAATCCGATATTTGTGGCTTCTTTTTGTGTCCGGCCGCCCATTCTATTGTGGGCTTCTTGGTGCACTTCCGACGCAGTGTGGCGAACAAATGGAATTCTGGATTCTGTTTGTACCAGGGGACACTCGCTATTGTACTGCATAAGCGCATCCACACATGCAGGTAGCAGTCAATTCTTCTGCAGTCGCACTGCAGCAACCGCCGCTGATAGCATGATGGCGGTCGTGGCTGCATTTATTGTCTTGTCTACACTGCAATTGTTGTCTTCTATGCTTCATGCAGGTGGGTCGTGACAAATAAGACGGCGAGTATATTAAGACGCGACTAGACCACAAGAATTCTCATCACAGCAGCAGAAAACCGGTGCGTCGTCTCGAGTCTTGCTTGCCACTGATTAAGCTCAACGCCTGGTCTTTAGAACATCTTTCGCACACCGAATACTAATTCATACCGTCTTACGAGCTATGTTGTCCCGCATCAATAGGCTTCTCCACGCAGGTGCTAATAATGCAGCCGACGAGGCTGGGGTCAGTGAAGCCACAGCCGCCAATACCACAGTCTCGCTACTCCCGGTGGGCAGCATCAACGTGATAGGGACTTCGAACCAGATCGTCAACATTTCTGGTCGCAATTTTGGTGGACGACTTGCACGCAGTATCAATATCACGCAGGGACGGAACATGTCAGAAGTGAGAACGCCTACTCTGGCCTCGACCGGAGTTCTTCAGGGAGCGCAGGTCGCCCTTCCCGTCGACAATACAGTCCTCATCCGTGACGGCGAAGCGGCCATCCCTCAAGCCGAGGGTGGCATTCCGGGACAGGTGCCTCATAACGCGGCATTTCCAGGTTCTGCGCCTGCTGGACAGGCGTCCTTCGGCCTCAATGCACAGGCACCTGGTCGCACCTTTCGCCTCCAGGGTGGCATACCCAGTCCTCGAATGCCTCATGATGCGGTATTTCCGGGGCCTACGCCTGCTGGACAGGCACAGTTTGTCCCCTACGCGCAAATGCATGGCGGAGAATTTCATCCTGGAATGCAAAGCGACATACCGCCTGACCAACACCGCGCTCGTTATACAGGCGCGCAGAGCCCTCCTCCGCGTGGACTGTTCTCAGGCCTGATGAATCCGCCAGCAAATTATGGAGACCTTCCGATCGTGTCTCCCGACGTATCTGTGCTCGCCATACCATACGAAGACGACCATTTCAGGCAGCGGTACGTAGTGTGTTTTGCTCAAAACGGTTTGATGCTGACATCAAGCTCGATGATTTTTACGAAAGGCACGTCTTTCCCGGTGATCAAACATCCGCTGCTCGTACAGCAGACACCTTGCCCTCCATACCTTCACTTGCATCTCTAGAACTCGGCCTCACCCGTCCTTTTGATGGCGATCGTGGTCTGTTGAGTACAAGCAGCGACAATCCATTGCTTCGGCCCCCCCAGAACGCAGCACCTTTCTCGGATGGCACCTTGCATATCTCTTCGCTCAGGACGCCGTCTTCGCTTGCTCGTGACTTGCGGAGTGGTGAGTACTTCGAACGAACCATGTCCCCAGCTGAAGAGAATTGCTTTACAGCTACGGATGAGCCCTCAACGGTCTCGTCTGCTGGTGCTGTTGGTTTTCCAACGCCGAGTGAGTACCAGGCCGTACATTGTATTGTTTTTTGTCTGATTTCAATAGGTGCTCGTACCCACGTTTCCGAGCAGGAATATCAGATACCTCGAATTGGCACCGAAACCTTGTCAATCATCCGTGACACGCAAAGGTACGAGTCTACGCTCCCTGACGAATCACAAGCTCAACGTCGAGAACCACCTGGGCAGCGCACGGCAAGGTCATGCTCGCCAATCTTCTCTATCTCCTCCACGCTCGCTTCGCAACAGCACCGATGGTCCGCTGGCTCCTGTGCGCTCTACTCACGCAAACGCAAGGCGACTGAGTCGGTCCCCTCAACCCGTACAGGCCACTTCACCGTGTCTGCCTGCCGTTGGAAGCCCGACAGGCACTCGAGTCGATTTGAATACTTTTGCGATGCAGGACGGAGGTCCACTTCCTGTTGAACAAGTGCAAGATGGCCGCGCAACGGAGGCGGGATCTACTCGTGAGTTATCATCGGCTCATTCTCGTCATCGTTCGTTCTTGATATGTCCGCTCTTAGATGCTGAAAGCGTACCTGAGATTCATGGTTCACCGAACGAAGGCACCTCATGTCAGTCATCTTAATTTCATCCTTCGTTCTAAGTGTTGATTTCATTGTGCAGTGTCGTACGAGACTACTGCTACGTCCTTGTCCATACCCTCCATCGGTGCAGAGTCACTCATCGTGCAGGGGAACAGCGAAGCAGACTCGAACGTTCTTCAAGCGAACGCAATCACTCGAGAGCCTTTGCAACCCCCCGCTGAAGCTCACGTGGAGCGAACTGCCGGCTTCTTGGATATCGAATCCCTCAATTCTGACACACTAGTTATCAAGGTGCAGAGGACGGGGCGGACCTTAGACGAGGCCGAAGGTGTTATCCGCACCAAGTTTTCAGATCTGTCTTCTGGTCAAACCCTCAACAAGCTCGAAATCAGAGTCGTCGATGCGGTGGCGCTGCCGGAGCAGGACTCCCTTGCGATCATATTCGATGACCTGCTCGGCCGTTTGGACCAAAATCACCCATGGACGTCCCTCGAAGTGTCTTCGGAAACTGAAATCTGCAAGCTCACTGCTTCGCAGAGTCAGCTGGTCTGCCCGTCTCTGTCTGGGCTTCAGGATTTGACATGGAAAGCACCGTCGGCACATCTTGAGGATTTGCGCTGCTTAGTCACACCACGCTTGAAGTCACTTGTTGTCAAACGGTTCTTCTCCGGCACTGCGCTCGCACGAACTCTGCCCTACTGTAATGAATTATTGGAGCGCTTGGAAGTTAATATCGGTGACACTACCTTATCCTGGGGCGAACCTTGTCCGCTGTCACTGAGACGTTTAATCCTTGAGATGAACGGCACCACGGACGGAATGATGAAATTCTTTCAGCATTTCCTTAACGATTCGCATCGACTACGGGAAGTTGACCTTCTAGTCCGGCACCCAGAGCAACGTGCTACAATCTCTGGCATCCTGAATCTCCCAGTCCGTTGGCGGGATTTGACTCGCTTCCATATTCGGATTGAGCCCCCTGGCATTTCCGGCATAATTTCAGAAGACATCGAGAATATCCGGACTCGTATGCGCGGCGGTACCGGCGAGGATGAGCCATCCTTCCGGACAGTCAAGCTCAGGAGAGATGAAGATGACACAGCTCGTATTTGTGAGGTCACTTTGACTGCCACTGCAGCCTGCAGTTGAATCTTACCATCGCTTTTGTATCCCGTCTTCCCTCTACTGGTCTACTGGCGATCTTTACCTGCTACGTGTTGGGTGTCATTTATTGGATAGGTTCTCGTATGTACAACGAATGATGTATCACTGGATAGATACTTGCATACCGATATTTATTTAATTCAAGCTCACAAAGCAATATTCATGTAGAACATCCACCACTACAAATCAATTGAAAAATGCATAGTGATCTTTCACGGGGTAATTGATCACCCCCTCCTTCTCCAGCGCACAAAGGCATTTACAAAAATATCCGCCTTCTGAATGACGAAGATTAAACTGGCGAAGGGTGCGTGTAGGACATGGAGCTGGACTCCACCGCGACTTCACCATCTTCATACAGGCTTCCTCAGTACAATCAAGCCCAGCACCGGCATGGAGGGCTCGGAGGCACGGCATGATCCCCGACTCGTGTGTCATGGTTAGTAGTTGCATAGTGCGGTCAGAACACTGAACCCGAAGGTTGAAGACTTCCAACTTCTGTAGGCCTGACGCAACCACGGGAGATGACAGGAGATTGCGAACGCATTCATCAGCAGAAGGGGAATCCGAACGTATGGTGAATTCCCGCAGCTGGAACTTGCATCGTTCGAACAGTGAAGGGACGAATGACATGGAAGGAGCCTCCAAAGAACCACAGTGCTCGAGCAATAACGACTGGAGACCAGGGAGAACAAGCGCGTCGAACAACGCGTGGGGATCAGGGAAGAATCCAATCTCGAGCTTCCTCAAGAACCGGCACATGAGTTTGGGCAGATGAACTGGGTCAGTAGTGTTGTTCATGACCTTCCCACGAAAATGTTCTAATCTATCGCAGCGCTCCAGCACATGGAAGCAATGTAAGATAGTGAGCTGGTTGTCCCCGATGCATATGGCCCGTAAGGCTGTAAAATCATGATCGACGAGATTGGCATGCTTGAAGAAATTGTGTAAGGCAAGAATATGGAGTCGAGGGGCGTGCGAGATAGCATCAAGGAATGGTCGTGTAATATGCCCCCACACGGCTCCATAAATAGATACTTCCTCTAGGCCCGTCAAATCTGCAGCGCGTAATGTTCCCAGGCGATCCAAACCGGTAGAATGAATGTACAATTTCTTCCACCTGGGTGTATGAAGGACCATAATGTCGAACACTTTTTCTCCGATTTGCTCCATTCCCCATGATTCGCGGGAGGGGTATGGACCCCCTTCGTATGCAAGTCTGGTATGTAACACAATTGATAGTGTGCGGGGAGCAGACAGCTCGGCAGCAAGACGAGTGAGGTATATATCACCCTGGTATGGGCCAACGACCTCAATGGTCCGCCAGAGCACTGTTTGCTTGCGCGAAATATCCCTCCATAGAGCGCAGACATGCGAAACTATGAGAGCAAGGCGTTGAGGGGATGTCTTGCGTTGACCTAACACGGGTTTGCCTTCAATGCCTGCTCGAGGGAATTCGAAGAGCACAGATCCGCTCGTCGTAGTGAGGAAAACCTCACATAGCAGCTCGACAGGAAGTCGACATATCGGCGAATGCGTGGAACTAAGGGCATGTAACGGACAGTTTTGGGCATGAACGCATAGCGAAGAACACACGAATGCAGCACGTTGACCGCGACCGATCCCAGAGTGGGGTGGTGGAACGACGGCCGTCGTGTGCAAATCTCTGCAAATTGCAGCACGAGCTGTGCCAGCTTCAAGCTCTGACTCTTTCTGCTTTGACTCGATCGGCATCGTGGAATGTTTTCAACCTGTATCTGCAAATCAGCTTGAGCACGATCTTGAAAAACTTGGCACTGGCAGTGCACGCGAACGAACCTGGGTGAATTTAACGATAAGTATGAGGACAACAGGCATAATATCGACTGAATATATAGCACTCATGCAGTTGCTCTGTTCCTTCATACACAATGGGCAAGTGTTTATGCAATTGACCTTCAACCGTATACGGGCTTAAGGTGTCTGTTCATCCATTTTTAGTAAACGGCAGGCCGCGGGATACGACCGCGCCCCTTGGCGTCAACAATATGCGGAATACGTGTGGAGGCAAAGTACTTCACTTGACATAAAGTGATGAAACCAAGTATAGTTTTTCGTAGTACAGATCAGAAACACAGAAAGTCGAGGAACAAATCCCCTCATACGGCCCGGCGCGTATGACATTATGATTGATCGACCAATACCACGGCCATATGTTGATCGTGACGCGTGATGAGGTGCACAATTCCTTCCTGGACTGATCGCAGTAACTTGAAATGGCATTTCTGTTGTGCAGAAACGTACAAGGTGTGAACGGGGATGGCAGAGCCGACGTGAACGAGCTGTAGGCGAAATCAGATAAGCCTCAGCAATATAAATGTATTGAGCTATGTATATACCTGTAGGCGAAATCAGATAACTACAGGATAGTCAGTACATACAATAAATAGGTAAATGGATGTGCTTACGCCTCAGCAATATAAATGTATTGAGCTGAGGCGCATAGGAAGCGATCGGAAGATTGTAAGGAACGATATTACGTAAGACTGCCTAATTCGGATTGTCTACCATATCGGGATAATTGCCACACAAGGAACCGTGCTCCGATTTTCTGCTAAAATCTCTGCCCTTGTTCTCTCACATTTCTCCAGGACGGAAATGCTACTCGCGAGGACAAAAAATAGAAGTTCATATATCTAAACAATGAAAAGAGTTGACGATCGCACAATTCAGATTAAACATGGGCCCGAATCTGCCTACGGATGCAGAGACCTAAGTAATGGAAAGACAAGATTATCGTACATGGGTTCATAGACAGAGTCGTGATTGTCATGAAGTCATTACTGAGTTGGGAGTATCACTGCTTGGAAGAGGAAAGAAAAGGAAGGATATAAATGTAAATCGTACAGGATGGGATCGCAGGTTTCCATCAAAATGATAGAAGAAGATACTCGGGAAAAGAAGCGACGGAGGGGTTTCACAAGTGTTTCAGGAACTCTCTGCCATAGCCACGAAACGTATATGTAGGACCGCGCTTGCGGATTTACGACATGCCATCTCCGGACGCACAGGCGCGAAGACAGGAAAGGATGATGCGCGCATGAGTACTGACGATGCCAAATAAGGTGGCGGCACGGGGGAAAAGTGGGGACTTACGTCGACGAGGCACAGCTACACAGGCGGCGCTTGTATTATGCGCGACGGCTAGAACGGAAGGAACGACACTCTGAACGGCTGCCGCAACAGTTTCACTGGACATGTCTGGCTCGACGTTTGTGCACGACACGGGGAAGGATCCGGCGCAGCTGGATCTGGAAGGCTGGGGCTCCTCTCAATAGGTGGGCAAGACGGGGCCTTGAGCGGTATGATCTCCAGAGGAATGTCATCTAGTGGGCCTGGAGAGCAGTCGGTAAAAGACGTATTATCCTGTATGGGTGGAAAGCGGGCACACCTGCACCAACATCAGGGGATACGGTGGGAAACCACAACAAACCATCGGGGATGTATACATTCTCTGACAGTGATGAATCATCAAATGAAACCGTGGAGTTCCATTCCGTATCCTGAGACTGTACATCGGTATGCGCGCTCATGCACGCGCTGTTGACGAGGACCGAAGAGAGGGCTGGCATCCTGCTCGCATCCTGAAATGTACAAAACGTATCGCGTGACAAGATATCGGTAAATGTTCAATGTCTATGAAGCTGAAAATGCGTGAAGAACTTGTGAGGATGGCTGGCCTCAGCACAGTACGGATAAACGGCGGCGAAGTCGTGGAGGATGATGGTCAAGAGAGCATTTGGCTGTCAAACGCAACAAGTGATCACGGTGGAACAAAACAAAGGGCAAGGGAGCGGTCTGTGCAGACCAGATGAACAGTACACCGGTTATTATATCGTCAAATAAAGCGCCCAGGAACGACCCATTCCGCTGGATTCATCGATATTCACCGCTCGACTCCACTTACCGTCGCGAAGCGGAACGTCTAGTTCTCCCTGGGGCAAGGTGCCGTCGGAGAAAACAACGAGATTGGGCACTGCGGTACCGAGCGAGCGGTCCCAGAGAACTAGTATGTTCTGGGTATCCGAGCCTCAACTGGCCGAAATCATGGGGCTTTACTGTACGTCGAGTCAATATAAATTTACCGAGGATGGCTTCCAATCACACAGCTAAGTGGTTGGGCTGGAGATACCGGGTGGCCATGTCTCTTCGCACGTATCGACTAGAGATCGACACAGATGTGGTTTACGATGTCAAGGTGGGCGAATTTCTGATTATGCCGGGTGAATTCAGACACGTGCCCCTGCCAGGATGGAGTACTGAAATGAAAGTTGTACAAAGTTTGTACCGACTTGTCTACACACTGTCGCATACGAAGACGGGCCTGTGAAATAATTGACCATAAATCAATCTCGTATATCATGGATGGTATGGGCGCACCTTTCGTGCTATGCGATCGTCGAGGGAGCACGTTGGATATGGCTCAGGGGGCTTCTCAGATGGGTCGAAGAACACGAGACAAGTAGACAAGCAAACAAGTGGGCAAACAAACAAACAGCACGACTATCTACTGACTCTCGACTCTACGCAATGTGGTGGTTCTCTCTTCGTGAAAACTTCCCCTCTTCCTCGGCCCCCGAACCTCCGCTTTGGTCGATCGCCTCCGTTCTCCTCCCCGAGACCTTCCTATTCTGGTGTTCCCCGACTACCCTACTCCAACGTGCTATATGCCGAATGCAAACTAGGTTCACCTTGATTTCAATTGGATGGTTATGAACGCGGGTCCGTTATCGATGGTACTCAGGTTTGCGACGTGCGACGTGCATCGCTGGCGTCATTTCGGGGAAAACACTCCACAGTCTAGCCCCAGCAGACCTTGTGGTCATTGGAACAGCTCAAGGTCCCAAAATTTGCTACACATATACGTTGGAGCATCAGATAAACCATCCCGACAAGGTCCACCAGCGCAAGCGTAGAACAAAAAGAGTAGTGTGACACCGCCTGTAAGGAAGAGTTTCTACCATTTAAGAAATACACAACAAGCGCAGAGTCATTGGAATTCAGGTCGGACATTGAATGCACTCACCGAACCGCCATGCATGCTCTGTGGGCACAAAGTCGATGACCAAGCACCTTTCCTACAATCTGAGTTACACGAGTACGAAAATGCGGTTATCGCAGACAAGGACAATCATGTACTGATTCACTTATCTGTACACAAACAAGAGCATCCTAGTCAACAAAGATGAGCTCGGTTAGGCCTTGCGTGTCGAAGAGAAGAATACTTGGATCGAGAAAGAATGTGTAAAATGACAGAGACGACAGTGTAAAACGGGACGAAAGTAAGCAACTGATTCTAACCGATACTCACCGTGAGATCACGATGGTTGCATTGGAGGTGGACGTCACACACGAAACAATGTCCGCTATGTAAACACAGGGACACTGCAGTGTGGCACGTCTCCGTCATTTCAATTTGATCGCCGATCAGGCCGCCGGTAAGAACACTTGGACTGGATCACCACGTGTTCAACTGGGACGCCACAATTGATGACTCAGATGGACTGCTTATTGCTTTAGTGTTATTCTTCTCGTTTCTAGCAATACTTACACCTTACATACCTACAAAAGCCGTTGTTGTCCTTTCGCGAAGGCAGTGCTCGTCACGATGGATCTTTTCTTTCTCCCGCGCATTCACATTCCTATTGTTCTCGATCCGACAATAACATGTCTGGAAACTATGGTCGCGATTCGGAGAAGGCTTATTGACGACAGCCGTTAATTGCGTTATAAATGTGGGTGTCAAGAACATTTTACTTCTTGCCCTCATTTTCACTCCACCAAATGTCCCAACAGAGCGATCATTCAAGCAGCTCGCCCAACTCAGAGCACGACTTCCTGGACTGGGACCCCGAGTCCAGGCGCAAAGCCCTGATGATACAACAGATTGTACTCAGGCTCCAGGAGGAAGCAGGCCGCACCTTCTCTGCTGAAGAAGCAGAAACGATATCGGATATTCTTAAAGAGTTGCGCGTTGCTTTCACATCCTTCAAAAAAGATGGCAAAAAAGATGGCAAAAAAGATGGTAAAAAAGATGGCAAAAAAGACGGCAAAAAAGGTGGCAAAAAAGGTGGCAAAAAAAGTGGCCATCTACCTCGTCCTCCAAACTCTTTCATGATTTTCCATTCCTGGCTTTCACGCAATCTCAAAAAATATGATGAAGAAATGTCGACATTGAGAGATTTTTTGAGAGATTTGTTGCACTTGGACGACGATCAAGTTGACAACTTTCTTGATTTTGCTCATATAGGAAGCTTGCAGCGTGGGATGCGCTGGACCTCTCGTTTGGCAAGTACGTACATGTTTGTCTGACAATCCCGTATAGCCTACGTCTTGACATATTCGACCTAGGCTACCTATGGGAACATGTGTTATCCAAGGACGACGTAGCGGTACCCGACTCGGACGTTAGACATGTACGTTCGAGCCATCGGGGTTTCTCAGGTTTTCTCAGGGTTTTCACTCTTTCTGCAGAGAAGCTTCTGGCATGATCAAGCGTCGAAATACAAGAAACTCCATCATACCGTGTACCCTGGTTATCGTTACCAGCCCAACAGAGCCAAAGCTGTCGGCACGGCTGAATCTGGCGGCGAGGAAGAATCTGGAGGTGAGTAAAAAGACACGAAAGAGGCGCGTAGACGGCCTTGTGTCAGAATACTGCACATTCCTGCGGCTCGTGCCAAGCTGATTTATCTGTAGCACCCAGGTCAAACACCTATGAGTCCTCCGGCCGCACGACACGTTATAATGCACCAGGCAGCTCTGGCGCCCATTGCTCGTACAGCGGCGCGCCCGCACGTGGCGAAGAACTTGTACCTGCAAGGCCGACCGAACACTACGACGAGAGGTCGCATGCAAATCCAGAGTCTGATGCCATCAATGACCGCTCCTTGCCTTCCGAAGACCCCGGTGATGATGAACGTCGTCATCGCGAAATCGCGAATCCGATATCCATGCCTGCCATTGAGGCAGCCACCCCGGCAAAGCCGAAACGCAAGCGAGCCGCGGCCGGAGAATCCAGTAACCGCAAGGGAAAACGACGTCGGACTGCAGGCGTTGATCAAGGTCATCCGCGGGAAGCCCCAGCAATGCCGCAGCCGCCTTACAACTACACGGAGCCTGGCGGTGTTCACGAGCCTCGCACGACGACATTGCCCGCTCTGCCCCGTTCTGTGCATCATGTTGTCGGTCCCCCAGTATCACCCAGGTTTAACGCATATGGATCCTTTGGCTACACGGACTACTATCACGCTCCAGGCGACTCTCGCGACTATGATTCGCACGGCGGCGGGCCCGCACGTGTTGAACCTGTACCCGCAGGACCGGCCGGATACCAAGACGAGAGATCGCGCCGGGATCCAGCCTCCGGCGCCTTCGCCCACCTCCCTCTACCTGTAGAAGATTATGTTAGATTTGCGCTCGATACATCTTATTACTCCCACGGGAGTGGCTCGACCTACAACCCCGAAATGTATTCGCCTGCAGGACCGACCGCGCCTTACTACGGTAGGTTTGAGTACGGAGACCCACGCTCTGATACGCTCAGCCACCTCTCTCTGCCTGCCGAAGGATACACTGGTTCTTCGCCGGAGAGGTCTCTCTTTCACCGGTCTGCTGGGCCTTTCGATCCTTTCGATCCCCACCACTATCCATCCTTGATGATGGACATGTCCGGCACGACAAATCACTCAGAACTGCCCATTACTCCTCAGACCGGAGCTCTTCCTGTATTGCCGTCCGTCCAGATTGCGCCGACCAGCGCCGGTAGTACTGACAATCCATGGAGGCAACGGTTGGACCCAGGGGAGGTTTTTCACTTTCTCGGTGCTGTCCCAGCCTTACCTACGTGCACACCTAGCACCGCCCACGAAGACCTTCAAGTTCAAACACTGGACGAGCTTGCTAATGATTTAGCCCTTGCTGCACCGCCACCCGCACCCACCACTGAAACTTTTCCACTGCTTGGACTTGATGATGTTGGAATATTACCTGAGCTGAACTTCTTCGATTCTAGCGATATTCAATTTCCTGAACTAAGTGGACACTTCTCCGATATTGCATTCTTTGAACGACGTGATGCAGACGCGGATACTTATGAACCTGCAAGATTGCTGGACAATCTTGACAGCAGACGCGATGAACGCAATGGCAAGAGAACTTCGGACCCGCGTTAAGGACGCAATTACGCCCTCCGATCCTAAGACGACTTGCCTGTGGATGGACAGTTATTTATTCTATACTAAATATATCGTACTCTAATTTTAGTGGGGTAAAACGTCTCGAGCTCGTTCCCATTATGTATGTTATTTACTATCTATATAATTTACTACTTATTTATCTGCATAGTAGGATAGGGCTTCTAATTTATTGAAAGGGCGATGCAGCACATGGAATCACCTGTTTGTCTTCTCAAAAGTTTAATCTTAAATCGACACGGAACGTACGGACCATGAAATGTCGTCACTCTGAAGGGCTTGAAGGGACGACATGGATTCGAACTCCTGAAAGCCGTTCTTCTCTTTATATCCTATCTTTATAAGCATCCTCCTTACATATATTGTACAGAACAAGATCGTTCGTATGCAAACGTGCCTTGTCAGTATCTGCCACCGCCCTCTCCTTTTTTGAAGTCGAAGTTACCTCCGACTTTCGCCATCAGGAACTCGCCGTAAATAACAGGCTTCTTTTCCGGCGGCTTCTTCTGGATACGCAGGGCAGCGTCCAGGGGCCGCACATGCGCGTCGAAGTTGGGTTCGAAGAAGAAAGGGATCCTATGTGCCAATCAAGAATGACAGACGAGGTAAGAGGACAGATATGCCTCGTAAACAGAAAACAAAAAAGCAACAATAAATGATACGTACGACACTCTGAAAGGAAAAAAGTCAGTCGCTGCAAGGAAAGCTGTTCGAGTGCGTGAATAAATACCTGTAGTTGTTGCTGCGATGTACGACTTGGTGCAGGGTCGCACGATAGAGCCCGTTGGTCCATATGTCCCACACTGTAGTATTCAACGTGCTCGTCACAAAAACATGTCGACTGAATGGAAGGTCGTCTTACTTTCACCAATATTGCACACGACACATCCAGGGATAGGGTTTGCCGTGATCCACACACCTTGCTCACCACCCTGCTCCTGCGGAAGACCAGAAGTATCGGATTCAGCGGGGGACGCGCCAGACATGAAGACCTGCAGAGCGTCGCGCGTAGGATCCGTCCATAAAAATCTGCCAATACGGATAGGTAAACTTCAAGTCCAAATCCAAGGACTTGCAAATACTACTCACGTTAGACAGCCATAGTCTCTGAAGCAGTTTCAGAGAGTCAGTTCACGAAATATTATATCAGTCTGCCAAGGACCACTGACCTGTGAGCACCGCAAGAAACCCCATCGTGATCAGCCGGCAGCGGGGGATATCCTACAAGAAGAAAAAAGATCAGCTGGTTAGGGACGCATATATGTATGCGTGACGACCCTATTACGCGCATGACCCAGAAACTGTCGTCGATTTGTTTACGCAGGTCCTCCCATTCATCGGCGGTCATGCCGAGACCATCAGCCATGCCCCTCATCACGATCATACCCAGACGCTTCATCTTCTCAACCCAAATCCCATATTTCTGGCGGAAGCCAGGTACAGCAGGCCACTGATTCTCGCCCCACAGCGGACGCGTCTTGTCTGGATTTTCGACCGGACGGTAGAAATCGATGCCTTCATGGTTGTCGGCCTTGCCCATAGTGACATTCTCCTTCAGACGAGCGTATCCTGAGGCCAAAATAACCCATTCGTACCTGCAGTTCGCACACTGTAATTAAACAGAGATAACGCGCTTACCCCGAGCACCGTCCTGGTTTCGCAACGCAATCTTCTCCTTCTCATCCTGCGGCAGATCAAAGAATTGGTGGGCCAATGCCGCAAGACCTTCAGGCTCACTAGCGTCTACGAAGGCCGATATGTTCAGGTAGAAGAAACCGTACTCGAGGCAAGCTGAATGTAACACCGCACAGGTTTTAGCGCGCAATTCAGTGGGACTGTCGCCGAGAAGAGGCGCGACGTCGATAACAGGGAGCATTGCCGGTGTCGACATCGTGGTTTCATGAAGTGAAATCCAATGTACTAGTATTGGGAGTCCGATGTCCACAGCGTTGAAGTCTTCACATCGTTATCGGAATAAACGAAGTCCACATCTTCACCGAAGCCAAAAAGGCATTCAACGTTATGAGTCATCAACATATCAGACAGAATAAATTGCACGTTACATGTACAATAAAAATCCCCTGCATACATACAGATAAATCTTGGAAAGTATTAAATGATCCGTCATACAGGTCGACGACCACGGTGTGCCGTAGAAGGACGATGTTTATGAGGTGAGGAAGGAGTCGTGGGGGCAGCATGCGATTTACTGCTGTTACTTGTCCGAGACCTGAGTGCACGAGAATCCTCTGGTGAATCATCGCCTTCGCCGGGTCTTGCACGAGACTTGGATGATGCAGAAATGTTTTTGGATGTCCGCGACCGGGACCGCGAGGACGGCCCCGGCGTGTGCGCTCTTGTTTTGCTGCGTCCTCTAATGATCACTACATCCTCGTCCGTGTCTGAGCCGGCGGCATCGGAGACTGACCGATCATCCGAAGAAGATCGTCCCTTCTTTGTGGTGGTGGGCTTCGTCCGAGTGACTTTCGTACCGGAGTCATCCGTATCCGCTTCAACGCCACTACACACGTTGCCCCTAGAGTCTCGCCGTGAACGCTTAGGAACATCGACTGCCGCGCTGTCTTCGCCTTCCTGGAACGCAAACGACACGCGACGTCCTCTGGAATGACTGCGATCGACCAGCGTCTTGTGCTGCGGTGCAGGGACTGAACGATGGGGTCCAGGAGTTGGGGGTCGAGAAGAGCGTCTGGGCTCGTCCTCGTCACTATCGCGCACATAAAATGGGTTGTCCGGAGCAGTGGAATATCTTCGTGGGGGCGGGTGCGTCCACGGCGGCGAGTAGGCGCTATACGGTCGGCCCGGCTCGTACGGCCCTGGCGTATGTTGGTAGGGTGTTGTTGCGTGTGAATACGGCGTCGCATCGCGTGAAAAAGACTGCAACGGGGAACCATAAGGGGGATACCCCAGTGGAGGAAGAAGCGTTGCGAGCTCATGGACGGCGCGCATGAGCACTTGGGCTCGCGCATCCTGCAACGGATCGTAGTCATAAGCTGCGGGGGGTGGAGAGTAGCCGTAGTGGCGTTCGTCGACCGCTGAATATGACCGTCCTCGAGAGCTACTTCTCTCGGCAAGTGAGTGTACAGCCGAAGCATGGCGTCTGTAACCTGTACTGGATTCCGGAAGATCATCATCATCCCCGACGCGAGACCTCGATGAAGATGCACGCTCTGAACCGCCCCATCGAGTAACCGATGTTCTCGAGTACCGTTCACAATCTGAAAAATGAATTGTGAACACATAATCGAAATTGATTGATACAATACACCTCACCGTTACCGTCCTGCGACGATTGGGTGTCAGGTTCTCGCGTATCTGAGGCCGTGGAGATGTCAGATCCTGAATTCCGCCGTTTCCTCTTCTTCGATGGTCCCCGCGAAGCTGGCACGGTGCCCACTTCCGCATCTGCTTTCTCGGAAAGCACTACCCTCTTCTCTTTGCGCGTCGTTCGTTTAGAACTCTTAGACGGCGAAGAGTCCTCCAAGTCGGCGTCTTTCAGGGGGACCTCAATGTTCTGATCATGGACCTCTCTGATTTCCTCCTTCTTTTTGCCTTTGCGAGATGCTTGTTTCCGCCTTACTGAATTTGCCGAAGGGTCCTCGATGTCAAGGTCTGCCACCGCCGCCGACAGATCTGCGTCTCCTGTGTCCGGGAGCGTACCATCCGGCCGTCGTGGAACGCTAGACACAGAGCAAGTAGGATGCCGCCTGGGCAAGACAACCTCCGGCACAAGTCTCTTCACGCTGCACGCTCTCCGCGTGCGTGAAGGAGTACCGACACTATACGGTTCTTCAACAGCCTCATCAGTGCTCACAAGAGGTGAACCCACAGCCTTGCGCAGTCTGGAGGCAGATCGCCCGGTTTTCGTAACGGAACTATCAGAGCCTCTGTAAACCTTGCCCATGGACTTGCGCCGCGTCAGCATTTTCCGCAAGTCCAGCCGCGGCGCCGTAGCGGGTGTGGAAGGCGCTGACGCCTCCGATTCGCGCGTGTCAAAGAAAGGATCAACGATCGGTTCCGACTGTGGTGACGGCGATTTGGGGTGCCGTTTGGACTTCAGTGCAGCTCGCGTTGACAATGAAGGGTGCTCGGTGCCGCGCCGCGGGCGGGACTGAGCGCGCTGCTTGCATTGAGGTGGTGGAGGGGACAGTATCTCGAAATCGTCATCTGAAGACTCCGCGCGAGATTGACACGCTACCTTTGCCTTTGGTTCCGACTTCCGACCCTTCGGTGTAACACCATGCGAAGGCGACGAAGGTGGAGACGAGGAGCTCGGCGGCAAAGGAGATGATGGCGGAAGCGACGTCGGTTCAGACAAGGAAGAAGAGTTCTTGAATGGAGATATTGAAAATGTAGAGGACGAAGGGGTCGACGGAGGTAACTGGGATGACGAGGAAGTTGCAGGCGGGGAAAGCGGCGGTTGGTCATCGTCATCTAGGAGACGAGACACACTAGCCGTCGACTGGCGCGAGCGCGGTGGAGTCTGCAGTTGCTTTGCAGGGTTCGATGGTGTATCTTGTACATTGGACAGCTCATCTAATGTGGATAAAGACATTTAGAAAGAATACGCAAATAAAAACTATTACACGACGCTCACCCGTTTGACTTTCGTCCGTGTCGTCTGGAGGAATGAGATAAATGACGGACGCGTCGCAAACGCTCCAATCATTCAGTTCGTCGTCAGACTCGCTCTCAGAAGCAGGGGCGCGCGCTGTTTGAGATGTTGCGCCATTCGTCGAGACGCCCGCGGCGCCTTCAGTCGCGTCGCCCTCGCGACATCGGCGTGCATTTTCGGCTTGCATGAACTCTTCCAGTTCCTCAGCCGTCGGTGGATCCAGTCTCCGAACCTTAGAAGCCGGATCCAATCTCCAAACCTCAGGGACCGGTGGTTGAATAGTCGACAGCACAGGCTGTTCATCGACGGGATCGACCAGATTGAGCTCATCTGAATCTGCAGAGTCGTCCTCTTCGTCAACACCGCCTTCTGTGACATCCTCGTCAGCTGCGGATTCATCTTCGTTTTCGTCGTCTTCGTCCTCCGCGTCGGCGCTTCCCGTTGTATTTGTTAGATTCTCGCCTTCACGATGTAACGGAAGCGAGCCAAAAGCCTTCCTCGGAGACATCTGCAAAACACCGCGATCCTGGATAACTTCGCCAGTGCGAATATCCACGATATCGTCTTCATCCAAACGACGCGAATAACGCGCTTCAAGTTGGCCCCACACGTCGAGCATACGCATGACAGATGCCTGCCGCGCCTTTATGACTTCGTCCCATATTGTGTTCTGGTTGCTTGAAGATGTCGATGGCGTTGGCGACGACGTGCGCTGCCGTTTCCGCAGTGGGTACGCCACACTATTGAGTTGCACTGGCGGTGGAAAAAAAGATGGTCGAGACGCGGGTGGGGAGGCGGATGGCGTGATGAGATGCGGGAACTTTTTGGGTGGAGGTGGTGGTTCCATTTTCAAGGCGACTTCAGATTCTCAACGAGATCGTATATAAAATTTCATAAAGAACCAAAAACAGATGCAAACAAGAAAGCAGCAACCGCAAATCAGCAAACCCGTAGACAACACGGAGGCCGGAGACAAGTCGAAACTGTTCGGCAATGGTACAAGTCAACCATACATCTGCATCAACCATACACCAAGTTCAAATCGTGTTTCTTGGCTTCGACTGTCATGTCGCAAAACGAAGAGTCGTTTTTCGACAAAGAACGCGACCGGCTTTCACGGGAGATAACTTCCGTACGTGCTTTTATACGTGCTGTTTATTCACTTGTATAAAGATTTCAGAGTTTTGAAGAGCTGTTATCGAGTACCAATGGCTTGAATCGCAAGTTGGAAGACGTGCTCGGCATGTCCAGAGAATACAGCACGATTGCTGAACTTTGGAAAACCTTCCATGACATGATGAGGGCTTCTGGTGACGCCGGCGCGTCGGTGGATACTTCGCAAGTCGGTCTGCCAGGAACAGGCGGACATGTTCCTACTGGAAAGCATAAGTGACAACACGCGTCATTTCGCTCCTAGTCAGTCCTTTCTAATTCAATAATATTATGTTTGACTCTCCACATTAAAAAATCCTCGAATATCAGAGACTGTCGGCGTTCTTGGCTTCTCGACTATGATGTCTGTATGATCATGATTCATGCGCATCGTCAGGTGTGTGTGTGTGTGTGTTTTGCTATGTGTTCGTCTGCAGCGTGTAATTTTGTCGTATTCTTGTTTCATATCGAGTGGCCTTTTGACTTGTCCGTGGGTAGGTGGGTATAAACAGGACATTTTGGCTGTTCATGTTCCCCTGACCAAAGTATATTTCAGCTTGTCGCCTTTCGTGGTGCCAAATTTTGCTGAAAAATGTAGAAATGACCAGTCAAATGCAGATTGATAATCGTAACCGGCGGGACGCTGGACAGAACTAACATCGCTCCATCCAGGCTGCTATTTCATCAAGGTTTTTTGTGCAGAAGCTTGTGTCCCAACTCCTACACATTTTCAATGGCACGCTTATCTTGATTAATGTGTACCCTTGCAGGCGGCCAGCGCAGACGGTAGGCTACTATTCTTTCATCAATCTGCAGTGCGGTTGGTGCGTGGGTCGTAAAAATCAAAGACGCCGAAGTCCTGTAAAGATGCTGCCACCTTGGGACATGTGACAAAAGGCTGTTACCTTGTTCGCCAGCAGAAGGACGTTGAGAGGATATGGTCAATTCCTGCAGTTGCGCCTTGCTTCGTTCAAGAAAAAGATCATAGAAGGAGTCGCACCTTAACTGCCGCTATATTTTAGGGACAGTGATTTGAGGAGAATGAGCTGCGACAGCAGGTTATGCGCTATCTGAGATGCTATGCATTATCGGCAATTTCAGCCAGCACTTGGACAATCGTGACTCAATTGACCTAAATTATTTTCACAAAGGAGTGAGGCAAGAAAAAAAAATCACTCAAGACTCGAGATGATGGGCCTTGAATGGAAGAGAGTCAGACGAGGTTAGGCAACAATGGATAAACCACCGATTGACGGTTTTGAGAACACGATTGCACAACCTGTTCAGTGCTAATGACATGAGACGCAGAACGCAACTCCCGTACGATAACAAAATAAGCCATGAGTACATCCAAATCTACAAGGTAAACGATCAGACCTGGTCGAAGGCGCTAGGGAACGGAAGACTTGTTTCATGCGAAAGGGCCGAGTAGAGGAATATGGTTGCTCACTCTAGCAGCGGATACATTGTCTTCGCCATCACAGAATTGGAAAGGACATCTTCAAACGAAAGGATAGCACGTCAACTTAAGAACCCAGAAGAATTGCCAGGCTCCGCTGAGAGAGCGGTTACGAAAGCTCGAGCACGTCTATAACATGATATATATAGGGTAGGACATCCGACCAGACAACGTGTGGCATACGGTGCCGCTCTCCTAGCTCAAGGAGAACCGGAACTATGAAGTTTGACTGTACGAACGGTACACTTTTCATGAAGCCGTGCAAACTGATGCTCGTAAATTTAAGACTCGGGCGAGGTCTGAATCTACGTGCATGTTGTACAATGCAATCATCAATTATATATGCGTCGACTTCCAGTGTATATGATAACGTACCGCTTTTGCATCGATAAATGGACGCTCCTTGTAGAAAAAAATCGCTCTTTAGCACATCGAGATTCTCACTTCCAGGGCGCCCCGCGCATGCGCTAGCGGCATTCCAGTGCTGCGCAACCAACTGACTGTTTGAGTCACGAACTCCGGACCAACGCTGGGCTCAGAAGGCGGGTGTATGAACCTTAACCAGTCCGAGACTCCAGTTGTTATGCCACACGTGAAACATACAATGACATGCGGGACAAAGTTGAGCGAGGATTCAAGCGCCGTCCACTCGACATCGGTGGTGCTATTAGGGAACGAATCCGACGCATTCGATTTGAGATGGACCCAGCCGTCCATCGTGACACAGGAAAGAGAATGCGGCAGAGACGGTGCGCCGGAGATGAGTCTCAGAATGGAGTTCGGACCGGACATTCCATCGTCGAATCCGATTCTCACGCCGTACAGGTTCAAGGATTCGAGACGCGGAAAGAGACCTGTAAACAGGTGTGCATCGGCGGCTGGTACCAGGACGTCAGAGCCAAGAAGACACATCAATATCATCAGCGCGAGTCGCACCTTCGAACGGAACGTTGAGTGACAGATTCACGATGTCTGGTGCGCGGCGTACGAACTCGTGAAGCAGAGGGTCAGAGAGACAGCACGTTGTTTGAAGAGCGAGAGTGTGTAGCTCGGACAGATCAAGGGAATCTTCGAGCAGAATCTGTACTGCGACGTTCCCTGTCTGCTCAAGGACCTCCAATTCATGCAGCTTGATCTCATACAACGTGGAGCGGGCCACGGCGCCACTATGACGTGGGATGGTGTCCGCATCGTGTGAGTTCTTAGCAGGCAACATTACATTTTCCAATACGACCTTCCTCAAAGAGGGGAAGGAGCACAGAAATTCGGCCACGTCGGAAGGATGCATGTGACAGTAGCGATGCAGTTCGACGACTGTGGCGTCGATGCGCAGCAGGAAGTCGCGAACGCTGTCAGTGAGTTGGGACCATGGAACACCGTAGAACGATAGCTTGTCCAGGCTGTATACCCTGTCAAGAATGCTAGGGTCGAACCGGGAGAGCCACGGCACGCCGAGCCAGGGCGTGAATATCTCTATTTCGCGGATATAAGATGCAAGGTGGGGATGCAGATGGAAAATCATGTTCGTGCGCTCAAGAGCGTGCTCTTGGATGCGAAGATTTCGATATAGGATAGATCTAGAGGTCTCGGAGAGAAGCTTTGAAGCTGAGCAGCAAGCCGCCAGGGTCCTGCCACTGTCGCGTTCCAGAAAAGATAAGATATGGTCCAACATCTCTTGAGAAAGGGTTGATGCGACCATAACGTCCGAAACAGCCGTGTAGAAAATCTAGTAAGTATGTACTTATCCACTGCTTTTTCCGAGTGAATATGATATTGACTGGTATGCCGAAACGCTGGCAGCCGACGGCGATGTTGCTCGGTCGGTGTTCGTTTTTAGACGGCGATCATTCGTTTTCAAGCACCTAGAATTTAGATGGCCACAACTATTTTCCCTACTTCTCATGCATGACACTCAGGTATTGATTCCGTCAATTAATATTCAATGTCCTTGTCGATGGTGAATACACATCCTTTCTAATATATTACCACTGGAATCTGGACCGCCACTTCGAATCGGTGAACAACAGACGGCAACAGGAAGAAAGCTTTGCAATCTGAGAAGTCATTATCGCTGCCACTGTCTCAAGCGGTATCGGTTCTGCACATTTCCGTGAAGTCCCCAAGAGACTACTGATAATCCCGGCGCCACGATGGTGTTCATCCCTACGAGTGTATGTCAAACGCCGCAATTATCTGCTGTCCCGTTCCCATCGATGGTTGACTAGTGGCAGGCGGCTGGGCTCCCGAGAACACTCAACACCCGCGTGGTGAAAGGAATCATGAAACGTATGTGCTGATGAGCTTTCTATCACTAGCACCCGTATCATCCAGAAACAATGTCTGCGTATAGGAGAGATGGCTATTTGGACGTTTACGACAGTCGAGAGTACGCCGTCAGAGAATGGTAACAGCCTAGTAATGGCACGTCCGTCCGCCACATGCCCTCTCGGATAGATTGAATCATGAGTAGGAGTATCAGCCGTCGCTCGTCAATCGAGGCTGTTTGAAGAACTAATTAGATGATCCATGATCCCATTCGAATTCAGTCGACGGGACGTGACTCGCGGGTGCGAGTGCGGGCAGTGTCGGCTGGACGAATTCCAACGCGCTATTTTCTGAATGGATCGGCATCTTGAATGACATTGGAAACTCGTAGTAGGCGTGTGCTGATAACTGATTGTAAGTATGTGTGCAAGTTACACTGATCCTTTTCTCCAGCTTCCGATCGGATACGTTGCTGGATTCCTATCTCGCTCTGATCAATAACTTTGTGAGTCGTCCTTCAACTATTCTCGTACATCGTGATGTTGCTGAACCTCCTCCTGTCGCAGAGTAAGGAGCGTCACTTCGTGTTCTCATCAATGAGGACGTTGGACTGTACTACGCACTGTGAGGCCGGCAGACGCAGCTTTCTGTTCATCAACGTCCCGCCCGTCGACCGCTCTCCGCTCGTAAATGCTTTTGCGAGCCTTCCAATATGCTGATGCAATCCTCGTACGCCTCGCAGATGTTCGCCCAGCCGTCCTCGTCGCAGACGCTGGAGAAGGATCAGCGACTTCAACTCGAAACTTCCCAGTCGCGTCGCGTCGCTTTCTTCCAACTACATACTCCGATGTGCAGACGTTCCTGTGGGACTCGAAAGCGTACTTCACGGAAATCTTCGATGAACCTACTGCGTACGCCTTCGTGAACGTGACGAGCTACGGCTTGGATGGCAACTTCTGGGGGTGAGTCGATGCATTGACGCCGTCTTGATATTTTCGCTGACACTTACTCCATCTAGGAATTATTACCACCCGGGAAAAAAGTCGAAGATGAGCTCGATGCGCTTGCCGTTTGCTTGACCATTTATTCCAGGTGCCTCGCAGGCTTTGTTTAACGAACAGAATCCAGATGGGCACCGATGTCTTATGTGGTAAGCTGTATTGGCAAGCTCCAGAACTCTTATGTATCGGAGACATGATGTATCGTGGCTGTATTACTCACGTCACCAGATGATCCAAAATACCTATCTTCAGCCGCATTTCAATGATCCTGAGGCATCCGCGTCTGAACTCAAGTACTCAAGGTCGACGACCCGACAGGTCACAGAATATATGTGCCATATAATCTCATATTTATTTATGGTTTTGCATATCTTCCACCACAAACGCTCTCTATACATCGAGTGCGAGCGCTGCCTAATGCTTTAAATTCCCCTCCACCTTCGTGCACTCCGACGGAGAGGTCTTTGCGGCACTGCAGTCATACTTGGTAATTGTCTTCACATGCGCATTATTCTTGAGGGCAGGGAGCTCCTTCGTCAACCACGCGCTCTCCGACCGGACGGCGCTCCCCAGATACACTGGAACGTCGGCATACTCGATCTTGTGGGCCCACTCCCCGCCCACTTCCGCCCACTCATTCTGGGTCCACCCTGTAGCGTCAACGCAATCCTCTGCCGCTACCAGAGCGACCAAGCTTTGTATGGTGATCGCCTTTCCGCCAGATTGGTTCTCGACAGCGTCCGCAACCCATGTCACCGACTCCTGCTTTCCGTCCGTTCCGCTCCAGAAGATAGGTATGAGCTTCGCATACTCATTCTTGAATGCAGTTGTGGACATGTAGTCCTTCATTTTCTTCACCTCTCTGAAAGAAATTTGCTTCAGTTCATCCTCGGTGGCGATAGCCGCTGATGTGCACTTACTCTGCCGGAGAACGAGGTTCCTATGCGCCGTGCAACGTTAGCTTGTGCTTGTAGACTGGATATTATGGGACGTACAAGCAGCCCGCGTTTCGCCTTGTCTGGGCACTTGGTGTGCTTCAACTTTCCCTTGTGAACAGCGGCAACTTTCGCTACGGGAACGGATGCCGATCCACCCGATGAAGCAGCCGACTTTGTGGACGACTTCGACGTCACGGGTACGGCGTGGACGACAGCCAACAGAACGGCAGTAACAGCGAAAACTAGGACGAGGTAGGACCGCATGATGAACGGCGAATGTTGATCAGCGAGTATAGGAAGCGAGAGGAGAGTAAATTGCAAGACGAGGTGGATGGGCGACCAGCGCTGGGATGCACAAGCGAACGTGTCATGGTATTTATACTGTGAGAAGGATATTTTTCTCGCCACAGAAAAAATGGAGGGATTGGAAAGCGCCCTCCACCATGACCCGTGAAACAAGCAACAGCTCTGTGCTGTGTGCTAATGACGGCGACCTGGACAATACGACATCCACGTACGCCACCGTTGTCATGCTCGTAGAACGCAGAACATGCAGCATGCTAGCACGTTAGGTTTAGTCCTGATGGTGGCACGAGCAAGCCACTGCTTTGCTGACAATGAAACCCGTAGATCCTAGGACAGCGCCCAGTCTTTCAAATCGAGCTTTCGGATGAGTAACAAGCCATTCAGGATCACGTTGAAGAGGGAGAAAGCCTCTTTTTCTCCGGGTCTGCAGGTGAGCCACCGTTCTCGTTCGGTCCCTTCGATCTAATGCTTCATTAGCCCAGACACCAGGAAGTTTGTGCCGCTTCGAACTACAATCAATGTACTTGGAGAGCGTTCGTCTGCACTCGGTGTCACCGACAGTACCGGTGTATCTGCTGTTAACATCGGCGGTGGTGTTATGTTTCATTTACTTATGGACGGGTCTTGGCATACGCGATGAGACTGCCGAGAAATTGACTCCAAAGATAAAGCTCAACAAGAATCTGCAACATCTACGTGACCGCTAGCTCATTGTATCCTTCTGCTCAATGGCTCCCCAGGACTTTGATCGTTGATGAAAGTAGGCGCCCGGTCGTCCTGCATGAAATTGTTACCACTTCGCAGTATCCATGATTGACGGGGACACGTTTGGCATAATTGTCTGTATTTGAAGTTATTTCTGTGTCATGATATCGCGTTGTAAACTAGGGAACATCTCGCTCGTCCAGTACACGGCAACCCACAGTCCTTTGTGCAGGGATTTCTTCCGGCTCCCGCAGGCGAGCAAGAAAGACGTGCACGGCAAATTCGTTGCCGATCGAGTTCGCGTTTGATGCTCAGAGCTGGGTTCAATGCGTCGGGGAACCCACGCGTCTTCCGCCGGCGGATGAAGAGTAGCACGTAATTCTTGTCTCAATTTTGGCGGTAAGCATACCCATTTCCTGCCATTGATATCAAAAATATACTTTATTTCAGGTCGGCACTCGTCTGTTTCTCGCAAAGGGTGTTGGGACGCACAAAAAAGGGACGGCTGTGCAGGTCGTGGAGCCCCCACAGATAAAGACAGGACACGTAAGTTTGAACTCATATAGCACCAGCAGTGAACACTGACTAGTACTGACTTGTCAGGCGGTCGCCCGTACCACAACTATCCCGCAAATGTACTTCGTAGTCCACACGATTGTCAGTTGGAAGCGGTACGCCGTGTACCGCACAGTTGCCTGCAGGTGCTTTCATAACTAGAAAATCCATCCCTCACCATACTATCAATGAGTGGAGCCGGTATGGGCACTAGCGACATTCGCAAGCGGCCACGCAACATGTGCTGTTACCATCATCTGGCCACCATATCTTTGTTGCCGGTTGCGCGTCGAGGTAACGTTGGCTTTTTCTCTGCAGTGACGAACCGCAGTTGGATCTAGTCTGTCAGTCTTGATGCAATCTTGGCGTATTCTGGTTGCACTCGAAACTACCATGCTCGTAAAAGTCTCGATAGGATTTCTCGGTTGTGGTTAGCCGGGAACGTGTGGTGCAATCTTAGCGTTTACTCCAACAGCGTCCCTATATATATGTCACAGAACCCAGAACATCCAGCAATAATGAACGCTGAGCACGGTTGCTTCGCGCGAAAGCATGAGAACGTGGTTTGCAGACAGGTCAAGCGAATCGCATGCTGTTGTCTCCCGACACTTCGGCATCTATCAGGCAACTTTCAAGGCTTTTAAGGCTCTGATTTAGGACTGCATGACGTTGTCTATCGTGTTCAAGGCGCATCGACCGCTGTATTTGATGGCGAGATTTCCTTCGGATCTATGACATTTTGTCGAAACAATTCGGTGCAGGGCGCTGCACAGCCCAGATATCAGAGTATGCTGTACAGACGGCGCCTCATATTTTTTCGATGACATCGTTGCAGCCATTCTGATCCTGCTCCTTCCCGTCGCTCTGAGATCGTCACTGCGACCTGGCGAACGGTGCTGAGGGCGCTCGCTGCTCATCGCGTTCCAGGACATTCCGAAACAATTTGAAAAGCTACCTGCCAGTGGACAGGGAGAAACCAAAATCATTTTCCACCATTCGGATGGACGAAGGAGGAAGAAAAGTACAAAATTGCGCACCATGCCATAACCAGCTTTTCCGCGCCCATCGGGAAATAAACTGATGTGCCCAAAGGCAGTGGAGTACATATGTTGGGGCTAGTTCATGCGACTTTGACAACGACGACTGATATGTCATCCCGCGCTATCCTGAGTTTGGAAAGCATGTACTCATCGGCGTCAGGTGGTGCTATGATCTCCCGAGCCATCTTCGTATCATCCGTTCCAAACAGCAGGTTCTTGATGATGTTCGTCGCTACGTTTTCGCCCTGGTTCAGAGGTAAGAACGAATGACCCTTGGAGTCAATGCTGGCAGGGTGTGTTGTCTGACCGGCCGCAAGGGAAATAAGAAGCGCGCCGCGCTCAGCATGACTCATGCCTTCAACGATTTGAGCATCACGAACGCCATCAGTGGCAAAAACGACAATGTCTCCCGGAGCCAAAGTCCAGTGGCGGACTGTTGGTGTCGATAGCAAATAAGGAAACGACATTTTGCGAGTGCGCCACTCGTTAAGCGCGTAGTGTGGAAGGGGGGTCGGGTATGCCCATTGAAGTATGTCACGCCACTGTTGGTCCGCTTTGAGCAAGTAATCGCCCAGAGCTGAGAAAAATAGTCAGAAGAGTTGAAATCGAGGCAAAAGCCATCTCGACTGCCTCTTGTCACCTGAAGCATGCCTAGTACATGCCTTCCCTTGATCAGATCGTCTTCCCCAGGGTGGTCGTTCCTTAATCTCTCCGCCTCCTGGGGGTCAGACGCATTGTGTATGTCGTTCAGCATCGTTGCTTCCCAGATGCCGCTATCCGACAGGCGTCCAGCATCTGTCCTGTTCGTGAGTCATTTCGCACGAGGCAACACAACACCTGCAGCATACGAGATTCAGAATCTCCGAGACAGGCAACCCACAACTCCTTCGCATCCTTGTCAAAAAATCCGATAAGTGCAGTGGAACCGACGACGGCGTGACGTGCGATCTTGTAGTTCTCGTCTTGTTTGGTCCAACCGAACACATTGAATATGTCTTCGGTGTCTTCTGGGCCAGGAAGTTTTTCGCAGTCTTTGAACATGTCCTGAACAACAGTGAGTAGCGAACGGTCGAATTCTTCAATGCCGTTTATCAGAGCCTCAGTAACGATTTCAGAGCGTCGGGAAGGATCAGGGTCCGCGACAAGCGCCGCATCGAGACGATCACACAAAATCTGCGGTAGAGTCCGTACGACATACTCAGATGTCTCTGCTGAGCAGTGGCCTGTAAAACATGTTCAAAGAGAACCTTGGTTAAGCAGCCGTTGAATATTACCGTCGAACACCGCGACCAGCGTTCCATGTGCGCAGTGGACAATAGTCGTGCGATCCTCATTCTCACTTTTGAATGCTTGGAAAGTCGCCTGGTAGATATCGAAGTGCGAAGAAACAACGTCGTGCGAATTGCTTGACTTCTTTAGAAATAGTGACTCCAGATGCTGACGATCGTAAACGGGTGTCGAAGAGAGCTTATCGACATTGACCGACATGCTCGATGCACACTGTAAGGAGCTTTAAAGTAAGTACACACTAAGTTGGTGAAACGAACGGCTAGAAGTGTAAGAAACAAGTACCGACGGCGTTTGTGATTTATTCAACGAGATGCAACTTGCAGCCGTGCGGAAAGGGAGAAGATAACGATGCAGTGCGCAGCATTTACAACCCAACCAAAACGGCGCCCTCTCACCGGCGCATCAGTTTCTGTCCGACTCCATCAATGGATAGCAATGGTTGTGCGTCGGTGACTGACACGTCAGCGTGTCATGAGGCACCGTCGGAACATCAATCCGGCATCCCTTGTCTTACCTAATCCCGGCATCCCGGCTTGGCCAAAACCCAAGTTCGAGCCAAATGATGTGTGCTTCACATGAAGTCGAAATCAAACCAAAAAGGCAGTAATTAGAACACTTTTGAAAGTCACGGTCTTCAAATTGAATTAGCCAAAAAAAAAAAACAGATGGAAGTAAAAAAAATCCAAAATGGAAATCATCTGTGCCGGATGGATGTCCCGACGGTGTCGCATGAAACGTGCGGCGACGTCGGCGACTGTCAAAAGCGATTCGAATCGCAGGCTATCATTGATGGAGCCGGACAGTAACTGATGCGTCGGTCCGACACTGGCACCGTTTTCATTGTTCAAGTTGGTTGGATGGTTCCAAATGCTGGAAGTTTTCCTAAAATCCTTCTTGCCGTTCGTTTTACCTACTAAGCGTATTTACCTAGCAGTGTGTATTGAATATGTCGGTTAATGCCGATAAGGACGCTTTGACTCCCGCTCATGATCGTCAACATCTGGATGCACTGTTTCTAGCGAAATCCAAAGAGTCGCATGACGTTGTTTCTTCTCATTTCGATGTCCACCAGGCGACTTTCCAAGCTTTCAAAATTCGGAATGAAGATCGCACCACTATTGTCTACTGTGCACATGGAATGCTGGTCGCGGTGTTTGATGGTAAGTTGCAGCGGTTTAACCAATGCTCTCTATAAACACGTTTTTGCAGGCCACTACACAGCAGAGACATCTGAATATGTTGTACGGACTCTGCCGCAAATGTTGTGTGATCGTCTCGATGCGGCGCTTGTTGCGGACCCTCATTCTTTGCGGCGCTCTGAAATCATCACTGAGGCTCTGACAAATGGCATTGAAGAGTTCGATCGTTCGCTATTCACTGCTGTCCAGGACATGTTCAAAGACTGCGAAAAGCTTCCTGGCCGGGAAGACAGTGAAGACATTTTCAATGTATTCGGTTGGACCAAAGAAGACGAGAACTACAAGATCGCACGTCATGCCGTCATCGGCTGCACTGCTCTCATCGGATTCTTCGACAAGGATGCGAAGGAGTTGTGGGTCGCTTGTCTTGGAGATTCTGAATCTCGTATGCTGCACGCTTTGTGCTGTCTGGTGTGAAATGACTCATGAACAGGACAGATGCTGGACGCCTGTCGGATAGCGGCACTTGGGAAGCAACAATGCTGAACGACATTCACAATGCGGCTGACCCCCAGGAGGCGGAGAGATTGAGAAACGACCATCCTGGCGAAGACAATCTCATCCAGGGAAATCGTGTACTTGGCATGCTTACAGTGACAAGAGGTAATCGGGGTGGTTATTACCTTGATTTCAATTCTTCTGACTTTTTTTTTCAGCCTTAGGCGATTATTTGCTTAAAGCGGACCAACAGTGGCGTGACATACTTCAATGGGCATACCCGACTCCCATTCTGATTCCTACTCTTGATGAGTGGCGCACTTCCAAAATGTCGTTTCCTTATTTGCTATCGACGCCAACAGTCCGGCACTGGACTTTGGCTCCGGGCGATATTGTCGTTTTTGCCACTGATGGCGTTCGCGATGCTCAAATCGTTGAAGGCATGGGTCATGCTGAGCGCGGCGCGCTTCTTATCTCCCTCGCGGCCGGTCAGACAACGCACCCCGCCAGCACTGACTCCAAGGGTCATTCGTTCTTACCTCTGAATCAGGGCGATAACGTGGCCACGAACATCATCAAGAACCTACTGTTTGGATCGGATGACACGAAGATGGCTCGGGAGACCATAGCACCGCCTGACGCCGATGAAGATATGCTTTACAACATGAATATAATACGAGATGACATATCGGTCGTCGTTGTCAAAGTCGCATGAACTAGCCCCAATATACTCTGCCACAATTATATTTTTTCCTAGAGGAAGAGGTAGACTAACCCCAACAAAAAAATAGAGGGTTCAGTAACATGAAGGGCAATGAAAGATTCGCGTCCTTACAAAATGGATTTTTATAACGGGTCACTTGACTTGGAAATTACTTAAATGTCTATTTTTGTGCCTTGAACATTTACATGAACGCTTACGCCAGGTACGTGTTGTCAATAGCTTTATCTTGTCTATCGGGCCGAAATCTTATTCCCAGCTCATGCTATCTTTGGCTACTCTTCTCAACCATTCGCTCATAATACCCACCTACTAAGCTAAATATATAATTGTCGAACCATATTGAGAGCAGCGCTCGCGTCGGGCATCCAGCAAGACAGATTCTCGATATCCTGCACTCAATCGAAAACCCTCGTAATATTAGCAAGGCATATGTTCGAAATAGAAAAACAAGTCAGTGAGCGTTCATGAGCCCTCAAGCTCAAGCTCAAGGCAGCATGATAAGTCATACAAGGGCGTTCATTGGTTGAAACGTGAGGTATGTATATGTAACAAAAGATATTCAATACACGAAAGAAGAACAAAAAATACTACTGAGTATACTAAGTACTGCGACATGCGGCTCAAGCAACAAAAAAAAAACACAGACACAGGCTACATTCCGACACTTAACTGTGGTCCATCATGATGCACCGTCCATCGTCGATTCGTAAACATACGCCCCTCTCGTACACATACAAGCACATGCGACGCATTCCTCAGATGTCGGCCCACGTAGCGACCTATAATTAGTTGGTCATCGGTTGAACGACTTTCGGGGAGCGATGGACGTACCCAACTGAAACCCTCGAATTCTTGCTGGTCCCGTGTCGTCAACTGACCATGGACAGGTGTCAACGTAGGCTGCTCGCGAGTGAATTCTTCGTCGAAGTTACTCGTATCCGCGCTGCCATTCTGTTGTATGACCATTAGCACGATCTTAGCCAATAGAGAGTGGACACCCGGAACGTACAATGGAAGGGAAGTATGGCGGTGGGATCCGCTTATTCATAACATCGTCGAAATTAACGTCTTTGAAGAAGGGTTGCCGCTTAATCTCCTCTGCGTCCTCCTTACCGGAGCCCAGTCGACGTGTGGGATCACGTTCCAGGAGCTTTGATAAGGTGTCACTACAAGTGCAACAGGCCTGTCATAATTGCTTACCTTCTGAAGGACTGAAACCGCGTCTCGGGGCATAGTGATCGGATAGAGCGGCTCGTCTTCGAGAATAGCATCGAAGATTTCGTCTTCGTCGTCACCACGGAAGGGTGACTGACCGAGTAGCATTTCGTATGTCAGAACACCGAAAGCCCACCAGTCGACTGCACGTCCATATCGTTGCTCAAGTAAGATCTGCAAGAAAGACTGAGGGGCGATAGCCACGAAGATTACAAGGCCTCTACATACCTCCGGCGCCATGAATTCAGGCGTACCACAGAAGGTACTGGTAGTGTTGCCGTACCATATTTCCTCTTTGCATAGACCATAGTCGGCCACCTTGACGTGTCCGTCAAGGGTCAAAAGGATATTATCCAACTTCAGATCGCTGCGGGAACACCATTGACGCGCGATGGCAGCTGAATAAGATGAAAGCATACCGATAAACGATGCCGTTGGCATGGAAGTATTCCAGAGCCAACAACACTTCAGTTGCGTAGAATTTGGCTTGCCGCAAGGAAAATTGTTTTCGCTGGATGTGTAACATGAGGTCACCACCGCTCACGTACTCCATGACAAAGTACACGCGAGTTTCCGTCTGGAAGCAGGAGTGCAGACCAAGTAAGAAGGGATGCCGCTCGCGCGCTGCAGCTAGGAATACACGCTTCTCCGAGCGTGTACTAGCCGCTTCAAATCAGCACGGTGAAGACCACCACCAAAAAAAGATGTACATACCTCTCAACCTCGTCGTTGTCAATGATAAACTCTTTCTTCAGCACCTTGATGGCATACAACGCGTTCGTGCGCTTCTCTTCCGCCAACATGACTTTACCGAAGTTACCCTTCCCAAGCACAGCCAAGAAATTGAAGTCGTCGAGGCCGACTTTTCGTCGGCGCGCCTGAGCTTGCTTTGAAGGTACACGACCCATCTGTTGCTGAGCCATGACCGCCGCCCCACCAACAGGCTGTTGTCCATGCACCTGAATCGCTCCGCCCATTGGTTGCTGTCCTGGAAGTGGTGGCGGAGGGCCTGGAGGTACGAACCCGGCCGGCGGCCGCACAGCGGGCGCCTGCACGGTTGGCTTTCCGGGGACAGGTAGCCGTTGGGGTTGTGGTTGTTGCTGTTGAAAACGTGGTTAGCGGCATAACAAAGCAAAAAAGGCGGAGGAAGAAGGAAGGAAGGAAAGCGACCGACCTGGTATCCTGCATATCCGTCACCGCTTGCAGTGCGACCCGGGGCCTCGGACGGGTAAGCTGGAGGCATCACGCGAGCAGGGGATGGCCGCGCGGCGCCAGGCGGAGCGTACTGTGGTTGCTGCTGGTATCGAGCGTCTGCGCCTGACGGTGGGCTATATCGTGCATCGACAGACAGCCGACCGTAAGCATCCTGAGGTGGCTGCGTGGCAGTCGACCCGACACGCATACGTTCCATCGAGTCAGATAACTGGCTGTCTCTCAATGGCGTGGCGGCTTGCGTCGGCTGTGGGCGTGTTTGTTTCCGTCCCTGGCCCTGTTTGACACGATTGATGTCACGCCAGTTTCTCAGCAGCTCGTTCGCTGTCTCCATCGACATCCCACAAAAATCGGGCACGAGGTGGGCACAATTGGCATGACACGTGATATCGCACTCCGAGCACTTGCGCGCGTTTTTGCGTCCGAGAGGCAACATGTAACCGCAGTGACAACACCAATTTGCCCCGATGTTGGTGAGAGGCTCAAATCGATGCGGAATGCGGTGGTTGATTTTCTCTTCGTCTCCATCGGCGCCGGTGTTGGACTTCGATATACATTTCGTGACCACCTTCTCGTAGCACTTCTTGTGGCATGTGTATCGGCAATCCTCGCACTGATAACCTGCGGCGTTGAACAAAAAGTCTCCGCAGAAAGCACAAAGCATGAGCTGATAGAATTGGCGCTGGACGAATTTGTGTCCGTTCATCTCGTGCACCTCATCTTTGCGCTTCCTAACAGCGCCCTGACGCCCAAGACCGCCAAGTGGCGCATCCAGTGGTCGCTTGCGCACATTCTCCTTAACTAGAAAGCAAAAAGTTAGCGAAGAGGCATATGAACATATGATAGAACCTACTGAAGTTCAGTTGCAAGTTTATTGCACCAACGGGCTCCACGGCAAACCATGCATCGATGCCATCGGCTGGGACAGCGCCCACGGTCATCGGGCCGCTGGGCGGCTGTATAGTAGCACCGCTTGCAGACATGTTACCGTATAATGGCGCATCAGTTGGACTTTGTTGAGACGCATCACCAGGGATTGCCCCGGCGGTGACCCAGCCGCCCTGACCACTTTCCATAACCACCTTTTGTCGACGCTGCGCCTCAACAAGATCGCTGATACGAATCCACAGTAAACCAATCGGTACAGAGTGCAGTTCGCCGACCTGCTTGTCGAACACGGCGATCTCCACCTCGTTGGCCTTGTCAACGGCAATCTCGAACTCTTCGTTCCATCGGTCGGTTCGCGATGGGTGAGAGCGCGCGAGCTGTGTGCCTTCAACTTTAATCGATACGCTCGTCTCCATGACTAGCTTCGATGAAGAGCGGAAACGGGTTACAACGGGAGCATGCTCGAGCTCGCGGGCGTCCCTGAGCGTGACGTGGAGGGTGCCTGAGAGGGGCTTGGAACGCAAGTTATCCTTCCGCTCTCCGTCCGGCCCCGACGTGTCTTCGTCCTCAACGACATCATCAAGGATGTGCAGGTTCTTGTAGCGCTTCAGCGCTGATTGCAACAACTGTATCTTGCGCTCGTTCTCGACCTTCTTCGACTCGGCGTCCGCTCGCGACTTCTTATCGCCGTCGACCTGGTACAGCTTCGCCATCTTGTCGATGCCTTTTTTATACTGCATCTCGACCTGGAGCTTGAACTCGAGTTGGTGCAGCATCTTCGAGATCTTGGCCGGCGTGATGGGAGTGTCGGCTTTGATCAGGTCGAGGTTTGTGAACTTGCGGGGCGTCACTGGTAAGGGTGCATCCTTTGGTGGCACCTGCAGGCGGTCTTATCAGGCCCTGCTGCGCTGGAGGCGATAGTAACTGGACGCTCACCATGGGGGACGGCGAGCTGTCTGATCGTGCGCGATCTTGCTGCATTTTCCGCGCCTGCAACTCCCGCAGAGTGTCTTCAAAGTACGACAGCGAGCGTTCCGTCTCGCGAATCTTGGCCTCATTTCGTTTCAACACGTCCTGGTTTGACGTCGCGAGGCGCAACAGTTGCGATGCCTCCAGGATCTTGCGTTCTGTCTGGATATGTTTGTGTACATCCTGGATCTTCTGGTCGAGTTCGCTGGACTACACGACGATAAGAGAGATCTCCAGAACGTTGATGAACTTCGCGTACCATATCGCACGCCGAACGCGACGAGAACGATAAATAATTCGTGGAAAGAACGAGAGTGATTGAGAATAGAACTGCACTGCCCGAAGATTCTCATATCCCGTTTTGGGTTATCTATGTAATTATTTATGTAAATAATATTTTAATTTCGGCATCACATGAAATTCCTGCGGGGTACCTTTCTTTCTTTCTTCGACTATATTTACGCTATTTTGGAAAGCACACACATATACGGTGTCAAAATACGTGTTTCTCTCATGGCGTGTGCCAGTGAGAGGATGTAGTATCACATGAGGAAACCACACGTATGTGCCTCACTATATTCCTCGTTTCTTTTTGGTTTTGGTAGAGCGTATATATGCTGCTGTCATGACCGGGGGTATCAATGCCCTCCAAAGAGGGGAAGAGTTTCTAATTCACCTCCGGTGAGAGACCAAGGGTAGCCGAAGGTCATTCGCAAGTGATCGCAGACGGCCTATATGCGGGTTAAAGGAAGTCGGTCAGATACCTGCTTATTGTGTATGCCATGATCGTGCTTCAGGTTTGCCATGTCTATGTGGAGGAATATCTATTGGAGCAGCTGGCGGATCAACCACATCCTCGGATGTCACAAAGTCATTTTAATGATTTGACGCCTGTACTCGAATCACTATCCTTGAAATATCATCAGGGTGGTTCACGTTACCGTCCATTTCCATCTATGACCATTCTGTTCCCACTCCTTGAACGAAGTCGGGTGCAAATCCAAAGAATTTTGCAGATCATTCTTTTGCTGACGAATATATCTGCCACCTCCTGTCATGCCCCACATTGCCAGCATCTTTACGGAAGCCCGAGGTCTTCAATCTTTACATTCCTTCCCCGGACGGCATGCTGTGATTACTAACCCTCAGCCATTTTGGTAAGGATTGTCCCTCGACTCCGAGCCTCGAGTCTGCGGTGGCACCAGTGCATACCCCGGATGAGGCACGCCCAGGTATATCATAGGCAGGTGAGCGTAAGGATGATATATGACCGGTGACCAACGAAAATCACCTGTCCGGCAGGCATAGATCTGAGAACTGCCATACCGTTACTTTTTGAGCGCCATCTCGGTGGAATGTCATGCTGGGGCATTGACTTTGCCTGCCTCTGCTCCTCTTAATGGTCGGATAGCGGAGTGGATACAAGAATGGAGACCGGGTTTCTTTGGGGATCATTTACGGATGCGGGAGCGCCAGAAGCTGCCTCGGAGGCGTCTGCTCCTTGAACAATAACTTGCGTTCGGAAGAGAGGTGTCGATGAGCGTTCGGTCAGTGGCAGGCAGAATTAGAGAAAACTCAGTTACTACTGTGATTCGCCCTTCTCGTCAGCGCCCTATAACATACCTGCAGCATGATTGTGACAGCGCGTCCACATCGAGTATACAAGAAGACAATGGCAACTGACGATAGAAAACAATGACTCCAGACATCGCCACTCTGAATTTAACAGAAGTCATCAAAAGACAGATAAAACTCCGCACGTCACGCGTCAAGCTTGAGCTTGAACAACTAGCTATTGTAATGGCACGGCATACTGACATTCAAGTTCGAGTACTGTAGAGGAATGTATGGAAGATACGATGATGTGGCTGTGACACGATACGGAGGGGTAGATACAAGATACCAGGCCTGTGTGACCTGTGACAGTATCTACCTGTAGATACCAACCTATATCAACCTTTCACAATTGAGCACTAAATGGCAGTGGAGAATAGTGTTTAGATTTCACTGATTTATAGTAACTCAAATGTCACGATTTTCGTAAGATACGATGGTGCCGTGACCCGTGACATAATGTCGAGGAAGATACGATCCAACCCTACTGTGACCTGTGACCGTATCTTCCATACAGTGCCCACCAAAAGTCTTGGAAAAGCCGTGATTGTTTCCGAGGTCCGATCAGTGATCGAACGTGGCGTACCTTCAAGTAGGCTATTTATGAGGAATGGGAGCGTCTTCCAGTAGATATTATTAATAAGTTCACATTTTCCATGCCCAACCGTGTCCAGGCTATCATACAAGCATCAGGCGGGCCAACACGTTATTAGTTTACGGCAATTTTTCATTTGACATCCACTTCACTCGCTGGATAGGTGTAAGGGTCACGGTGATGTGCCCGATCAATCTCGTCCCATCGATCACTCCCGATTCCGTATATACGTCACGGACTCTTGTACCGTACTCTTTGTCGAACCAACGCCATCACGCCATTCGCCATCCGATGTGCTCTCCTCTGTTTGTCCCGGTGTACGTCGTGTAGCGATCGCGGGCAGCCCTTGTATGTCTCCTGTGTGCCCACCTCGGGGCTGCCCGTCACAATAGGGTCGCAAACCGACCAGTTTTTGATTGCCGTGATCGGACTTTTCCAAGACTTTTGGTGGGCACTGTACATTCCTCTACAGTAAGTATGTATGAATAGATGACTCACCCGCAGTATGACAACGAATAATGCAGACGCCCGCCACACATTCGCCATACCACCGTGCACAAAAGCGACGATATTGCTGGGCCAGCGACATGCCATTATGGCTTGTAAACGATGCACGACTAACAATAAGTATTTGGTTTTTCACTGGCCCTCTTCGGTGATCGAAAAGAATTGTTCTCTACGGCAAACCTCGAAACCCATTCCTTCTCTCGCTCGACAATCGCAGCTGCGTACTACGCCTCAGCGGTCAGCGGGCCCTGCGCTGAAGTGAGAACTGCTTCAATAACGATTTAAGCAACAAGAACATTACGTGAGCTCCTGTCAACATCGAAAAATGCGCACTCATCCCGACCCTATGATACGTGCTCCGAAGCACCGATGACGAAGCGCGGGTCGTGGTCGACGGATATACATCGCCGGGCATCGTCAGAAACTGAATAGCGTCTCAAGCTCGTCGGCAAAGCAAGAGACCTCGATGCTGGGTAGATGTTTTTGCCCATACAGGTTCCATCCTTGGGATATCGACGGCTGCTTGCACGCGTTCAGTTTCGGTGAGTATCGGCAAAAAGAAACGGAGTTCTGTGCTCCTAGCGAGCTCCATGGGTATAAAACGGGCACCTGTATTGGTGGACTGCCCTGCTCAACACGGTAAAGTCCAAGAGAGAACGATTTACTATAGATTCCTTCCGGGAGCCTGCACGTGGACATTACTGAGATCGCGTTGGTGGGGGGCAAGGACACTCTGCTTGAGAGCCTCGACGTTGAAGTAGACATAACGCTCGGCTTTTTTGCTCACTAGAATACTCAGTAGGGTGGTTGAAGAACTCGTGTGGGGCCGTGGGATTGGCATTCGCTACATTGAACGAATCAATGACTATTTGATACACTGAACCGTGAAGGTCAGAAGACATACCAATAGTGGTAACCGAGCGTGCTTGGCCAGACACAAGATGTGAAAAGACTTTTCCAAACAGTAGATAGGAATATGAAGCATTGATCGTGCATCGTGCTTTATTCAATGGAAATATATCGATCATTGTGTCTTCAACACCGCACGAGACAGATACTCAGTCCGGATCCGCCGCCAATACACATACGTAGGGGTGTTGAACGCGGTATACTCATAGACGCGGAAGACAAGCGAGCTTGGTAGATAGACCCAATGATTTGTGATAGAATACACCAAGACATGCGCATAAAGTTGAAGATACTATGAGCTCTGATAAGGCACGTATTGACTGAGAAGGCGGCGACATACATAGATAGTAAGACAGTAAGAAAGACGTTTTGTTGCGACCAAATGGTATAGATTGTTCCAAGCTGTATATTTTTTGTCCAATTTTGGAAGACGATAAGGTGCGGCTGTGCAGCTGATCGGCGTCCATCGACTAGTTTGTGTGTGCGTGTTTTGAATCTTTCCATTGTACTTTACAGCCTTTCTTTTGCTTTCGACTGCTTCGTGTGACCTTGCTTTCGTCCGCTTTCTGTTGGCAGCCCTGAACCGAGGTTACTGTGTTGGATTCAGGCTCATTCATTCTGTCGTCCAACTTGGCCTCGAGGCCCTTGCGTTCATCGTCTAGACTTGACGCTCACCTTCACCAGGCATGCCCCACATACCACGACAGTCCAACAGTGGCGGCGATGGTGGCGACACCGGCCAGTCACTTACCAGCTCGCTTGACTCCACAACGGTCAGCCACTAATCTTTCATTCCTTCGTACATACATACTCATTTCCTATGCGCAGTCGTCGAGTGAAACGACGGCGACGACGGAGACGACGAGCGACCCTAGTCAGCACCAGTCCACCTCGGATACGTCTCTTACCACCTCGACTTCGACTTCCACGAGTGCAACGAGCTCCACTATCTCGGAGGACAGTACCACCTCGACAGAGACCTCTTCCACTTCAATAACATCCCAGACATCCACTCAATCCACTACTCAGCCGAGTACATCATCCAGCGCGTCTTCAACGTGAGTTCATGTGCAGACGTTCTCAACTGGTATTAATCTTTTGCCAGTATCAGTACAACATCGACGACCTCGACCCCGGCATCCTTGACCCCGTCTTCCACTTCTACGAGTTCGTCGCCGACATCGACGTCCTCTATAACGTCGACGAGCCAAACGTTGCCCTCGACGTCCACAACTACACAACCCTCAACGGACTCGAGCGCGTCCACATCGTTGTCGACTACAACGCCGCTCTCTACACTGTCGCAAACAGATACCTCGAGCTTCCAGACAACATCGTACTCTACAGTTGTCACTACTAGCGATGGTGTTCCGACTACAGTAAGTGTCGTGAAGATGCTTTAAGATATGCGTTGAAGGAACGACTGTTTCACAGTTCGTTACCCCCATCCCGACGAACCTCGCATCGTCAGGACAGGGCGGTTCAAATTCAGGAAGCGCACGTACTGCGATCATTGCAGGATCCACCGCGGGTGCTGTGGTCTTCGTCCTGATCGTCCTCGCCGCTTTGTTTGTGTACAAGCGCCACCAGAAGCGCGAGCTTGGCTTCATCGATGCCCTTATACAGAGGCAGCGCGAGGGCCGTGGCGCGGGTGGTGTAGGACTGCTCGATGACGAGTTTGATGACGAGGACCCAGTGATGCGAATGAGCCAGTACCGTGACACGCCCTCTGGGCGTAATACCCCTGGAGGCAGCATTGGTGGATATCAAGGTAGTGTCACGCCGATGAGGACGAGTATGTACAACGCGCCACCAATGATGGCCCCCGCCCCGCCATCCCTAACATCATCTGTGTCGTTGCCGCAGCCGAGCCCAGCCTCCTACCAGTCACAGGCGAACCCAGCCTTCTACCAGCCACGGCCGAACTCATCTTCTTACCAGATGCAACAAAGCACGACGACTGACCAGCCTCCCTTGTCGACCGCGCCTCAAGCCGACGAGCCGCGGAGATCGATGTCGCCGACTCCCTCAGCGAGGCAGATGTCGTTCAATCCCGCGATGCTGCGCACGCGCATCGCGTCTGACACCGGCTCTATTTTCCACGAAGAGGTCTGGCCGCCGCCAGGTGGTCTCGAGCTGGTTGACCCACTGGACTCAGGTGGCGCTCTCGACATACCGGCGGACCTTCTGTCTATGACCGACCAACAGCCACCGTCGACACCACCCGCCATGGAGTCGCCTCGCTCGTCGTCTGACACGGCACGTGCGCCCGGCTCTCCCCGCGCATCCCCTCTCCCACGACCGGTACGGCAGAGCCTTGACAATACACAACCAAGCTCGCCACTCGGCAAGATATCGTTCTCCGCTCCAGAGCAGGAGGCCACTCCCCCTCCCGCGTCGTCCCTGCAGCTGCCACCTGCTGAGCCCTCGGATGACACAGCGCTACCCGACGAGCGTGCAAGGAAGTACCATTCGCCGACACCTTCATTGTATGCCGATCCGTTCCGCGACTCGCCCGCGTCGCAGTCGCTCTACTACCCCATACCGTCGAGTGGTAAGCGGAAGAACAAGCTGAAGGGAAAGAACAAGGACAAGATTAGCGACAAGGGCATTTCGAGCAAAGATTGCAAGCTACTCACGTCGACGATGGCGACGACGTCGTATCTGCCGGATCCTTTGCCGACGACTGTTCCCCGGTCGCCACGTGTGTCAATGAGCACAGCACGCTCGCAGGACACGTGGCCAAGATATTCACAGGACCTAAGCGGGCACTCGCACAATGCGAGCTTCGACAGTGGCATCGTGAATATGTCGCCTTTGCCGGCAGCGGCCAATGCACAGCAGCAGCTACAGACCCCGACGAAAAGAATGAGTGTGATTGCCGGCCAACCTGTCTCGCCGTTATCTCCGGGCGACGACAGCGTCGACACTATCGGGCTAGCTATGTAGTCGCGATGCACCACGTCGCCAGTTTTTTTTCCCCCTTCTCGCAGCTCTAAGGTTGATTATAGGGAAGCTTTCGATTTGCGAGCTTCGTTAATATTGCCTCATCTTGGACTCGAACAATATCAATCACTCGTAAACAAGTAAATTGTGTACGCATCTCGCTCTGCATTTCATGTTTTTTTCCTTTTCCTTTTCTCTCTTTCCTCGGGCATACTGCAAGATATAACGTTGAACTTTGCTTGTCTTTTGGTCGTCCCTCTTTCTTTTTGCTTTGATTAGTGTCTTGCGCGCACGGGTTTAATTTGCCAGCTCACAGTCTATCGTTTTTACACGCATGCTTATCATTAAATAATGCAGGACATTGCTATGCAGGACAATGTTATGCTTTCTTTCACCCTCCCACTAGCTTTATCCCTCTCCCTCTTTTGCTGACTAGAAAACAATGGGTTCAATACCCTACAACGTACGTACTCGATCTTACCATGCACGTGTACGTGTCCTCTGATATTTGTTAATTGTGGGTGGAGTTGTCTGCGCCTTTTAGAAGCGCATATGCATTGGTCTTACGTACCGTTTGACAGGCAAAATGGAATGGCATATACATATAAGTATATGCACCGGCAGATTAGATCTCTCGCTTTCGCTGTTCAAATAAACGAGTCCCGAGATCTAAGTATACATGAAATGTGAGATGCAATTGGTATTTTCGCCATACTAGGAAACGGTCGCGCTCTTGAAAAAAAAAATAATGATGATACTTAGTAATAAAAAAAAAGGTGTTAAACTCTATGGCGATGTGGTATGCCATACATGGTGCCTTTTGCATGTCCCCTCAGCTTGCACATCCATGTCTCGATCCCATACCACCTTCATAACACCAACTTGTGGACTAACCCGCTTGGCAACGATCTCGCACACAGGGGCGAGGTCAAGTGTTTCAAGTACACTGAGGGGCGATCATAACGGTGCGCCGAGCCCGTCACCCCGAACATGCGTGGCGCGCAAGCCTCTTCCAGTGTGAATGGGCGCTTTTTGCGTGAAAAAAAAAAGCGTGCGGAACTCGGCCTGGGAGAGATTGAATGTTAAATGAATAAATGCTTATGAATGGGCGCACGCAGATATCCGCATCCTTAAAAACGATCTACTCGTCTAGTTCGACGAGAATAAACAGTTGCCTCTCTCTCTCTCTCTCTCTCTCTCTCTCTGCTTGTGCCGGTAAAAGTGGACTTTCAGGGGTTTGACAGCGGACACTTGACAAGCAATGTCCCGCTCTTGGCCGCGTCAAAAAATATGGTCGGCAGCGGCGACTCCGAGAGGACTCGCAGAAAAGAGCCAGTGGGAAGAGGCGAGGGTCGCGCGAACGTAGATAGGCAATTCATCTTCGGGGGTGTAAACCAACGGAGACGGAGCAGACCTTTGTCTGTCGCCGAGAGGGGATATAGACAAAGGCGGTCGGAAGGTTCAACTCTCGCGCTATCGGCTGCAATATAGACTCGGGAGGCGGAGGCTGGAAGACTGGTGAGCATGATGACCGCGGCAGGATTCCCGCTGCACAGGTTGTCGGTAAATGCGTCCCAAGACTGTGTACGACAATTTAATAGCCATCGTCCCAAGTATTTGTGTTAACGCAGACGTTTGCAGAAAGACGCAGTCAAATATTCTCTAACGGGATATCAACATGCAAGTATCTCTTCAAAGCAAGGAAGATAAGCATACGCCAAAGGGATATGTCGGCAAGGCATAGCAAAAAACGACTCCACGTCGAAATGACAGAGCTGTGACTCGACCATGTCGTGGATCATCGCACGATGACTGGCGCAGGCAAGTGGAAAGCAAACGCTAGGAACCTGGGGTCCATGGATGCCAAAAATATAACAGGTACGACAGAGAGCCAGTACGATAGAGAGATAAAATCTGCAGACCTGACGCAAGCTTTAGGATAGAGCACAGACTCTGAAAGCAGGCCGTGTGTAAGACTTCTTGCTGTCACCGCTGCGATTCCAAAAGGAAGAATGAACCTGTGGATTCACTGGCGAAAACAATGGCAAAACGCCCCCCCTTCGAAGACACAACACGCACCAATCATATGTCGACATCGGAACAACCAAGAGGCTTCTGGAACACAAAAGGACGTGAAAATTAAGCGAGCATTATACGCAGAATCTGGGGGACGAAAAAGAAACCGCCGAGAGGAGCCCCAAATCTCTCTTCAATCCGCGGTTGTCAAGGTTGAGGGCTCGCCAAAGAAAATAGCGACATGGCAGTCGATCGCAAGACTTAATTACCTGCGGTACAGCGTTTCAGATCCATCGACATATCAGAAAGCTATCGCCGCCGCGACATACTGCTTGGAACCAAGGTCCGTAAGGCTTGAGAGATTAGGCATCGTGGGCATCGTCACCAGTTCATGAACCTGACACGTTACCGTTAGCAGCTAGTATGCACCTTGTATGTTGCAAATCACCGCGCTTGACGGTGGCGTCTGCGGCCAATCCTTGCGGTTACTTTACGTTGAATGTACTTATGAAGGTGTGTGTGAACAGGGGAGTCAAACGGCTCGAAGAAATGCGTCAAGAAAGCATGCTCACCTGACGTTTTCTGCATGGAAGCGGCTTGCATTTTTCGCCCCCATGAAAAAACAATATGTGCCCGTGACTTCTAAGACAGCTCGCGGGGACCAGCCGGTTGGTGCGGTTGGTGCGCGTGACGACGGCCTTAAGCCAGGCAGCCCAGTGAGTTCGTATGGCAGCTTCTATGAACACCGTACCGGCTTCACGAAGACCGACCTCTGTGCGCGCAACTTCCCTGCGGTTGTAGAACGGAATTTTGCGTACAAAGACACGTCCTTTTCTGGATACGAGGGGACTGACCTGCAAACCGTCGCTCCAAAATGTGGTCGTGGTCGCTCAATAAAATTCACATCGATAAGCCGACATGCTCGAAACATGCAAGTCTCTATGATCAGCTAACGCCGCCTTCCCTGAGAAGGGCATATGGAAGCGAATGTTATCGTCTGATGCATGTAAGCGACAGCCTATTGAATTGTCGATGAAAACGTTGAGAGGAGACGGAACAAGACGAAGAATTTGCTCTCAGGGTCGCATGTCAGCACGAGAAGAATGAGTACCTGTGCAGAAGTGGACAGGGTTTCAGGTGAAACATACAACTAACAGGAAAAAGACCCTCTAATTAGGTAGAGCCAATACGTAGCCACATGACTATTTATTTTTAGAAGTCCTATAAATATTATGAGTAGGTGGTTGGAAAAGAAATTCCAGAGAAAAAACGCACTTGTAGGTGAACCGCTTCTTGGTGTGTGCGAACTCGCCGAGCTTGTGTCCAATCATGTCCTGCGTGACCAGCACCGGTATATAGTCTTTTCCATTATGTACTAAGAAACGAACGCTATTAAGAAGTTGACTTGAAAATGATGTTAGAGCGCCACAGATAACGACACACCCAACAAAACTGGGCAGGATGGTGCAAGCTCTCGCCTGTGTCTTGATTGGAGAGTGATTGTCCAAAGCCTCACGCAAATTGGGAAAGGCCACAAAGTAGGGTCCTGGTCGTTTCATACCCACCGTCCGTCCAATAAGCGAAGTGGTGAGTGCACAATGAGTTGTGGCTTGTGTAGACAAATCCACTAGACATACCTTTCCACGCCGAGCGTGCAGACTTGAGAAGGACAGCCGTCGGATGCATGAAGACGCTGACCAGGAATGAGTACGGGAAACACAATAAAAAACAAGACCCTTAACTAGTAATCCAGTTATCGTCGAGGCAGGAAAGACGGCGACTGTGAGCGGCGCCAGAAATGGTCGGGCGTCAACGCTCCCTTCCACGCTCCGTGATCGGCGACCCGCAAAGCGTCGGTCCGCCACAATGAGTCATCGATTAAGTATGGTCGCGAATTCGGAATTGGCGCCCACAACTTGAACTTCAAAAAAGGGGGAAACGGGCGGTTTTCATATCAACATTTGAAAGTTGATCGTTGTCTCAGGTGTGTATGAGTTTGAGGGAGTCGGAAGGACGTGCCGTTCTGTACTTGAATTACTGGCAAGTTCCGGGTCGCTTTCCATACCCAGTGCCCACGCCGGCGGCGCCTCGTATTACAGACACTCCTTCCTAGAACCGCATATGTCACGTAACACCAAAGCTCCCTGCTTTCTGATCGATCGTAATTATAGGTCGCGATCCTCTATTAGCACCACTACCAAGGCTGCTGGTAACTGACTTTATCACGCTAGCACGCGTGTGAATGAAATACATGCAACTACCTGACAAGTGCACATACGTGATCTCAAGCACCCCTTATCGATCCAGCAATGGATTCACACTAATGCGCGTGTTGTATTATCCTGCGCAACACACTAGCAAGTCAGTATTCGCTGTTCCTCATCCTAAGCTCCGCGTTTCGTCCCCTGCACTGCTTGTTCACGGAGTCTATCGCCGATGAATTGAACGGTGCATGATAGATACGTCATATCTCCCATTTTCCAGAGTCTTTGCACAGCAGCTGTCGTGCCACGCTCTGCTGGTTGGCAGCCGATGTCCCCTGAAAAATAAACTTCTTATTCAGACTTCAAGCTTCAAGCTTCAAAGCGCGTATACATTTCATTACTCAAACATTTCATCGCGACACGATCTACCAAGAAAGACAACGTATGATACACAGTTAGTGGCTACCTGCGTCTATGTAACTGGGGTTGAGGTGACCACTATTTTTTCGACGATCTGCATAAAGTTGAGGAGTGATGCATATGAAAAAAAGCATGGGCATGGAGGTCAAGATGAGCGGCTAGAAATGCAGACAGGAGTGCGCGTGTGATGATGCACAGTGCCCTGCCTGAAGACAAGAAGAACGGAAAGGTCGTCGCTCTAGATGGATGATGCCCGACGACGAATGAATGCAAGAGAAGACAATTGTCCCAAGAAAGAAGACCAAGAAAAAAAAACTAAAAGAACGATGCACGAGTTATTTGAGTTTTCTGAATAGGTAGTGATGGAGTGCTGGTGGTTTATAACGGAAACAGTAGCATAGGCGATGGATACACGAGCGCGACAAGAAGAGAGACAGAGGCACATGGAAAGAAAGAGAGAATAGATTCCGAGATGGACTGGAACGGGAATATTGAGCGAGATGCAGGTCATCGAGTAAGATGTGGGATATATCGTGTACAGTGGGTGGCATGAACAAAGGACATAATGATACGGCAAAAAAAGGATGGTTGGGGTTGCTTATCGACAATATTTTTCAACGGCGCGCTGGGGCGTCGGCGGCAATCGCACGAAGAGCCGTGGTGCGACTTGGATGGCGAGACATTCGTCCAGATGCAGCTGAGTTGGGTGACATGTGATGCGAAGTTAAGCAGGAAAGTGAAACAGAAATACGACGCCTGCGCAAAGAAACAGCCTAGATGCCTTGCGGGCCAGAAACAGCGCGATACGCATCCGGCAAGGGGTTACGGCACCGATAGAATTGCGGGAAGGAACAGATGGTCGCGGGAACGAGCGAAGACGAGGACAATTAAATTGAATAAGCGCGGCAAGTCGTGTATCAGACGTGATAAAGCGATTGGCTGGATCTAGGCGAAGGGTGGCGTGCCTCTAATTCAACGGAATCATTATCTGTCTAGCAAAGGAAGAGTGAAGACCATTGAGTCGCCAGCGAAATCAGAAGAGAAGGGCACCAAAGATGACGGACTCACCATGCCATGAGGCGCGGCTTGCGGCCTCTGGAGACGAGCTGCGCAGCGACATTAGGCGAATCAACGACCACGAAAGCTGGTGAATGTGCAGGGCGACTACGTGATTGCGCAACGTTAGATCCAGGCGTCTTGAGCGGCGCAGGCTCCTCAAAGCGGAGGAACAGTGCTAATTTTTTCGCGTCCATTGCGTTGTGGGACGTGAGAAGCTCTGCGTCGTCAAACTTGAGCGCCCCACCCGGCCGTTCGACCGGCGACGCGGCGAGATCCCACTTCCGGGGATGTACAGGGTGTAGCACCCACGGCGAGAACGAGAGCACCGACGAATTCGAATACGACGAGAGCCTGTCGTATGAGGTCCTGTGCGACAGAAATCCGCCAGATGAAGCAGATGAAGACGGCGGACGGGATGATGAGGAAGACGAGCGCGATGACAAAGTAAATGACGGCACCGCATCCAGGGAGCTGTATATCGAAGCGCCGTCCTCGCACACACCTTCCTGCGGGCGGAGCTCGCTGGCCGATGTGCAGGTCACGCGATGCGTATACGCAGGCTGGCGCGTGCATCTACCGGAGGATGGGTGGGCGCAGGCGCACGCTGAGGAGGCGTGTCCGCAGCTCACGTGCGGGTCGTCGCCGTCGCGCATAGGCGAAAGGCCAGTGACCGTGACGATGGCAGATGTGCCTACGAGGATGCCGTTCCTCGCAATTTTGATGTTGTCCTTGCCGCTCCCCGTGCATTCGGGTGAGGGCGGCGGAGAGGACGAGTGCAGAAAAGGGAAGCGTGGCGGCGCATGTACGAGGGGGAATTGGGCCAGCGGACATCTGATTCGTCGTTCTTGCGACCATTCCTCGGCGTAAGTGGAGGAAGGCGACCATTCGTACTCACCCTCCTCCAGATCTATAGGTGACATCTCGAAGATAAGCTCAGGGGACATGAGGGGCTGTATGTCAACAGTTAGCGGCTCAGCCGTACGATGGGCGGCGCGAGGGACGGAGACAGGGACGCTCTCAGAGCGACGGTGCAGACTTTCGTCGAACGCGAAGCTCATGACGCTGTTGATGTGGATGGATGGGAACCACTGACTGCGGATACAACGCGTGAGTCACGTCGAACGAGTGAGTAGAGGTAGAGAGTCGAAGCGACTTACAGTAATAGCAGCGTCATATATATAAGAAGCGTTCAAGTCAGACTCGAGGCCGAGACAACGAGAACGAGAGGAAGGGTAAGGGCGAAGCGGCGATCTAGATGCGCAGGAAAAATTTAGTACAAAGAAGACATGTGAAGCCCACGCTGTTGTTACCAGAAGCTAGTGCCCGAAGTGATGTGACGCTAGGGAATGGCAGCGAGTGATCTGATGGCTGTCACAGGCAGTGCGACAGTCGTGCGAGAGGCTGGGGGAGTGGTGGGCAAACTAGATGTCTATATCGAGGGCACGGGGTCGAGGGAAATGAAAAGATGGACGGCGGAGCCACGGGTGTTGGGGTGATTGGAGGCGATAGCGGGGGGAAGTAACAGTGAGAAGTCGAGCCAAGCCAGAAACGGGCAAAGAGCTGCAAGAAGGTTGACGCAGAACAAATGAAATCCGCAACGCAGCAGTGTGTGCGTGTATGGGTCCGTTTCGCGATGCAAAATTGCGCGACGAGACAGCGACGAGGCGAGTTCGCGTCGTATATAAAGCGCTGAGGCCTTGCCCCTGTTTATATGAGTCGACGCGTCCGAGCGAACTCACCCATTACTACGCGATTTGCTTCCGCAATTACAAATGGCACACCCTGACCGCCTCCGCGGAACCGCCATCAGGCGCCAGGCGAACAAATCGAGGCAGCTCGATCGCCGCCAATTGCAAGCGGCTCATTCCCCAGCGCGACAGAGGTCGAACCTTTTGTCCCGTGCTTCCCTTTCGCAGCGCACAATGTCCTGCCGGCGGAACACGCGGTCCAATTGTCCATGCCTGCTTTCAGATCACAATAACCCGGCCATTGCAACGAAATGCAATGCAATCAATGTCCATCATCGCGACGTAGCATGCCACCAACGCATCAGGGATTATTGTCCAAGTCGATTCGGCGCACCTGGGTCCTGCAGCACAGTTAACATTACATCTGTCTCGGCGCGTAGCTGGCTTCTAGTGGCGCCATCTTCGTCTTGCTGTATATGACAGATGTCGCGGCGTTCGTTTCATTCAATCCTGGCGGGCGGCAGGTCCGTATCAAAACCGTCTATCACAGCAGTAGTACCTAGAGACAAGCTAGTGCTGACATAGAAGCGAAGCAGGAAGGAGTGAAGAGAATTGGACAATGAGAAAAAATGATCGTTATAGAAGTTATAGAAGCACACACATACACACAAAGAAAGAAAGGTTCCTGACATGAAAGAGCAACAAACGTACCGAATAACAATGGACATCAACGAGCGACAAAAAAGACATATGACGATCCCCACAGAACAGCAGCACATTGGCTCTGATAAATATAAGATACAGACGAGCCGGTGATGTTTCCATTCCTCTCCTGGCAGTCGGTACAAGCATCAGCGGAATGGAACTCGAGCTGCAAGCACATGTGCGCACGCACCAGTCATAACCAGTAAGTCACCAGAATATATCTTGACCTTTGCGCGAGGACGACGAAGCAAACCCCGAGGTCAGAAATCGCCGGATCGAGCGCAGCGCCCTCTGGATTCGCAGAAGCATGTCGTCCGTCAGCGCACACCACATGGAAACGCGACAAGCCCTGCCGTAAGTTGCTCACCTCCAGCCTAGCCCCAAGACTCCAATGGGGCAATGTAAGCTTGCGACGCTGTTGCGAGCGGCCTCTGACAGCCTGTGTTCTCGCTTTGATGAGTCGTATCTTACGTTCGCGGAAGCCCTTCTCTGTGCGCGCCGATGAACCTCCCGCAACTCCGTGCGACACAATTCCCACGTTCCGAAGAGACAGTGGCACAACCAACGGGCTACGCGCGCCGGTAGAATGAAGGGAAGGATCAGAGAAAGCGCGTCCCGAATAAGCCGACCAGCTGTCACGGTGTTGCTGCATTTGTGACATAGGCAATGCGTCCATAGACCATATCTGCAAGATATAATTCAGTATGTCAATCGCATTTCAGCGTATCGAAACAATCGGAAGATATAGAACATCAGCTAATGATATGGAACGGCGCTTCAAGGTGGAAAACTGCGGCTCCGGACCACACTGATGACAGTGACGCAGTAAAAGAAAAGGAATTGAAGTTTAAAGGCCGCAAAGGGTTGAAACGCGGAAAAAACCGATGTTTGTAATGGAGCTGGATTTCTGGAAAATGCAACGTCGAGACATATTGAAGCTTAAGTCTGCATCAAATGAAAAGCAGCTGCTTCGATGATTAAATTTTCTGTGAAAATTAGAAAGTCGTACGACATCATCAAGCACGAATATAAAGCTCTGCAATTATAAATTAAATCCCCAACGAAGACTTGTAACCAAACGGCACGTCATGGCTTCACCGTGCATCCCACATCCGTCGCAACATGAAAACGAAAAAAAGAAAATTGTTAAAGGTGCTCCGAGATGTTACACAGGGCGAAAAGAAGAGCGCCACACCCGCGAAAGATCATTATGGGTGCAATCCGTGATCGGTGAATCTGTTCCGATCAAACTACATGCCAACGAACAGCACAGCTAGAAAGTTTTCAAAATGGGGGCAAACATATGAAAAATTGCAAAAAGCTATCAACTCAGGCTAGAGCAAGGTTGCACGTACACTGTAGGGTTGTGTGGCACCCAACCGACCGTACGGACTCCGAGACCGATAGTCGTACGCATACGCGTGATAGCCGTACGGAATGCCGTACAGCGGCTCGTGGCTCTTCAACACGCTGCTCAGCGAAGTGGGATCGCTGGACGCACGCGAATGTGCACGATGCACATACGCAGGGCCGCGCGACGATTGAGATTGGACGGGTACTGTCAAAAGTTTACTATGACCCGGCACAGACCGATCTGCAGGAAATGTCACGAGATCGACGACAGTCGGCGAATGGGCCACCTTCGTGTCGGTGACGACAGGCAATGTCGTGGACCCGGCGATGTGTAAAAGCGTGCTCGACGACGGAAAAAACTCGGTTTGCCGTGGGGTATCATCGAAGTGCAGGTAAGACGACTCGGAACGCGGTTGCGATGACGTGGGTGACATTTCGGTCAAATGATTGGGCAGCGTACTGGGTGAGCTTTCCGCCTCAGCGCCGACTTGCGTCTGTATTTGTTGACGTCAATCAAGAGAGGAAAGGGGATTGGGTGAGTATGAGTTGTGTGGACGGAGCGTAAAATGAGTATGAACAGCAGCGAAGTAAGAGTCAGATGGGGTTTGAAAGCTAGAGGTAACGTACGTCGTCGCATCCGTACGCAAAGCTGAATGGATGGCCAGTCGGACTGGGTGAGCGACGGGGATGATAGATATCGACGAGACTATATGGGTGCCGCAAGAACGGCTCATTCTGATAGAACGCGTCCATAAATATGCGATAGAACGAGGGTCAGTCTCAGTTCCCCAGCGGAGTAGCGGTCAGAAGCAATGTAGTGATATGAGAGCGAGCGAGAGATAGCTGCACAAAGCAGTCTACAGACACACAGAAAGAGATATTTACAGAGGAAAGAGACAGACAGACAGACAAGCGACAACCAAATGAACAAATAGGAATCCCAAGCGCCCGAGACGGACGCGGTGTGAGTTCAAGAAACTCAAAACCCGGCTGCTGGCGTTTCAATTTGACTCTTGTATGTTTGGCATCAGATCGGCGTTGATCGGCATTAAGGAACATCCGTTGCTTCCAAACCAGTGACTCGGACCGTTGACAACGTTGAACTCAAAACAAGACTTGAAGAATGTGGGCTTCTCTACGTATTTCTCGGGGGTAATCTAGAAATCGGATGGCCTCTCCCATGCCGAAAACACCGCATGACGGAACCCACGGTCAAAATTACAGTACTACACGTTGAATACCGACACTTCTCACTTCAGACCCTGTGTTGTCGCGGCGTCTCTTGCTTTATACACACGTCTTTGAAAGAACTGGGCATGACTATTCTGCTCTTCGTTGTTGTCAAGTGCTCCAACATTTTGGTCCTGCCCCAACGTCAACTTCCATTTTCTTTAATTTACACTGTGTATTTACAAGCAAAGACTCTTCACTTCATTATAGATTACGATGTGTGCCAGATTGCATGATTTGCATCACATTTTTATTTGTCGTGGTTGGTCAAATCATGCGCTTTGCCGGTCACCTGCGACCATCTGCGTTGTGTAATACATACACGCACATTCATCTGTTTAACTGCTGCCTTCGCCGCCTCTCATGAACTTCATATTCTCCCACTCGATGCTGATACTACTGCTCATCCCTAGTATGTGTCTGGGCAGTGCCGCCCAGTTATCTATTACGAGTGCCACTGCACCTACTGTGTCCTTCCTTGTGCACATGTTGCTGACTTCCCTCCAGTTTCATCCCGCTATGCTGACCTCGCCCTGATATCTTCAGCATTTTCCTAGTCCCCTTCAATTTATATCTTCCTGGTTCACCGTTGACGTGACTATTTTGAAATGATTCCAGTCTCGAATTGTTTTCATGTCTGTCTGTTCTATGAATGATATTTGCGAATGTTCTTGCTCATGTCCTTTGTTGTCAACGACACTGCCTCTCGTCGTATACCATCTGCCTGATTGGGCTGGGGCTCTTTGTCGTCATGCTCATGATCACCTAATCCTGCGCGCGACTTGTCACTTTATCCTGCAAGCAGCACAATCAACCTTGCTCGTCAATGACATTCTCGCGAGTATATCATGGGCACCAGAGTATCGATGTCTATTGCCGTAAGTACGCCAGTGCTTATTCACAGTAAGTTATCTTTTTATGGTAATTTGAGTCCACGATCTGAGTCGCTTATCGCTTTAGTACCGCCACCTATTCTGCTCCATTGTCGTGATTCGTTCTGCACCACGGACGAGCTGACACGCATAGCGTCCCAGTTTGCTGGACTGAATGCATCTGTCGGTTGTTCTCGTGGACGTTGATTGGTCGTCTAGTTGTCTGGGAGCGCCTCCGCTAGTCGTCCTCGTCATTTATGATCTACATATCCGTATTATCGGCTATTTGAAGCACCCTCCATCGATACTTTCAATTGCATCGTACATCGTAGGGCCGTTTCTGATTCGGCATTTGCTTCGGATTGATCTCATGGCACGAGATAATAAACAGGTTCCACCACCGTTTCGTTTTCACGTCGTCGAAGTTATCCATTACACGTAGCGCACATGGGAAGTCGGCTTCCACAGGACCCCCGAAAATAGGGTCAGAGGCTAGATCCCAGAAATGGTCAAAATGTCCGAGAAAAAATGGTCGAAAATTTCCTTTTTTTCTCAAACATGCATCTTTCAGCCCCAAAGTGTCTGGTTAACCCCAATTTTTTTTGTCCGGCACCGGGATCTTCTATTTTCAGGGATCCTGCTTCCACCAAAATATTTGCCGCGGATATTAGGTAAGCGTTGTTTGGTAAGCATGTCACTTTCCATCTGGATGTTCAATGAGCCTGGAATGAATCGGGATTAAATCTCTTGCTGGTGGCAGTGTGCGAGTGCGCCTACTGTCGAACCTGCACTTCTTGATGGCCTGAAAACCCGGGGAGGGACGGCATCCGACTTTAGCACGTCGGTCATCTGGAGAACCAGGCAAGCTCTATTATTATTCAAATCGGTGTGTACTTATGGTGTCGTGATTGTACGGTAAACAATGTGCGAACAGGTACGGCTCGACTTGCGCCCGGCCCGCGACATCCCATGGCACAGCACGGAGCACATTCGTCCTCCATCCAGTACACAAACGCAAACAGGTCAACTCCATTAATTTTGAGGATCGAAAGCGACTGCGAGGCTCGAGCCGGCTGTACTCACGGATGCGATGGCGTCGGACTGATGATGACTTCAATTATATATGATATAAACCCGTTGAACAACTTGCAGAAGATGGTATGGACTTATTGCTGGTGAAGGTACAGACTGAACCTCCATACATAAAGCAGAAGATGTTGATGATCGCTCGTAGCGGACCGCGAGTTCCTGTTCATATAGATGGAACCTGCACTGGATCCGATTTTGACCGATAAAAATGACCGTCGGTGGCCCATCAGTGGAGCTTGAGCTTGAGTGCGTGGACAAACCTTCCTTGGGACAGAAAACTTCTCTAGGGTTAGTTTGGGTTGTGATAGTAGTGGGGAGAATTGATTCCATCAACAGCAGCATTTTGGAAAAGCCGGCAAGCAAATGAAGGTTTTAGATTTTTGTCAAGCGTCTTTTCTTTTCCTCCGCTTTCCCAACAGCGTCCCTCTGCAAGGATGGAAGACATGGATTGCTGAAAGGTGATTTTCGCTGAGGCAGGAGTATGGTAGGTTGCAAAGAAACGCTGCGTTCGTCCTCGTACGGTCGACGTGGGGATGGGCGGGCCGGGGACACCTCCTGCACACATGACCCCGGTTTGGTGCGGGGCTCCAGAGCGGGGTAATAATTGCAGGAACAGGGGGACAGAGGGGGGCAGTCGAGGCTCTGGTGGGCCCTGATTGGAGGGTTGTGTAAGCGGGCGCAAAAGGGGACATCGCACCATAGGCGCCGCGGAACATATTGGCTGTGGCTGGCTCGGGCTTTCTCCGCCTGGTGCGCAGATCATGATTCATTCCAGACGACAACCACATGGTCCATCGCCTCTCCTCGACCGGTCCATGATCGTCCGCGACGATGCGAGTGGCCAGCTTCTTCGACCCTTCCTTGGGCTGCCCCCGGGCCGCCGCCTCCCGCCTCCCCGGGAGCGCGTCGAGCTATATAATTTCCCCTCGTTGCGTGCCGTTGTCGTTTCTTGTGAGCTTCCTCTCGACAGTCCAGTTCAAGCGCACGTCTCCACAACGTTCATTGAACGTTCTTGCTTCTAGTGTTCATCCCACAAAGCACCTCTTTTACGTAGTTGTCATACCCCGCATTCTTGTCAATTCTACAAGCCATGGGACAGGGCGACAGCTTTGGGGCGCACGTCGCCAAGTATATCCGTGTGTATTGTGAGTGTCGTTCTTGCCTGTGTTCGAACATACCATTACGTTGAGACTTACTGTGTCAATGTAATTCTTCAGACCTTGCGGTGATCGCCTACTTCGGTATCTTCCTATTTGGATATGCCACTGCCGTCAGTGGTGCCATCGTCGATTCCGACAGTGAGTTGCCACTGATAATACGTTCCTCGCAGCACGTACTGATGTGAATGCACAATGTAGTTTTCATGAAATCCTTCAATATCATGAACGCTGGTGCGTGCGATTGTACTTCCCATCGTTTAGACATTTGCTGATTGTTTCGTTTGGCTCAGATGGGACGGAAAATATCGGTCGTGATACATCTATCTCGTCCAACGTCGTCTCCTTCGTGCAGGCTGGCGCGTTCTTCGGCGCCCTGGGCAGCGCACCCGTTTCTGCAAAATTGGGTCGCAGATGGACCCTTTTTGGCGCTCTGTGCGTCACAGTCGTTGGCATTGTGCGTTTATTTATCCTTTCAGCATGCTTGTGTCTCTTTGCTAATATCTTGTCGCTGTTTCTTTTATGGTGACATAACGCTTGTATTCTTCATTTCCGGACTTTTTGCGGCATTGTTCTATTGCATGCTTCTGTCCGATGTTCGCCGCCGTTATGATTGTCATATCGATGGGGAAACGATATTGATTCTTGGGTCTTGATCCCGTTGCGCCTATCGATACTGCTCGGTCGAATGGAATTTTTCGGCATGTCCAAACTGGATCCCGGGCCATGTTCGACTTTCCTACCTCGTCTGGTTGCGACACTAATACTACTAATTCAATCTCAATGCACACATCAGATCCTTACCACGGTTGCCAACAGTGGTACTAAAGGCCTTCACCTCATCTACGGCGGACGTGTGCTCACCGGCTTCGGCATTGGTGCTATTTCTGCTGTGTCTCCCAACCTCGTCGGCGAGTGTAGTCCGAAGGTGCGCCGGCATTTCTGAACATCTTATGTCAATTCTGAATCGGTGTGTCTTTATTTAGCAAATTCGTGGTCGCACAACCGGTTTCTTCCAAATCATGGTCGCTATCGGTGTCATGATTGCATATTTTGTGAATTGTGAGTTTGCAGCTTCGCTGAGATGTGGTACTTATATCATCCTGACGTTCCATCTTTCAATCTTTCAGACGGTGTCGCCGAGAACCTTACGCCGGGTAAGGCCTACTGGCAGATCCCGTTTGGTATTCAGCTGTTACCCGCGGGTGTCATGATGTTTGGTCTGCTCACTGTTAAGGAGAGCCCACGGTGGCTTGCGTCCAAGGGCCGTTCCGAAGAGGCCATCAAGGTTCTCGCGTACTACCAGCGTGAGCCTACGACCAGCGATGCGGTCAGTACCGACTTCATCGTCTCAATCTTGTGTTGACATGTCTGTGTGTAGGTGATGGCAGAATTCGCCGAGATTGAGGCATCAATCGACCAGGAGCGCAAAGCACGCGAAGGCGTCAACTTGCGCCAAGCGATTCTGGCGAAGGGTCAATGGATCCGTTTCGTTCTCGCTTTCGGTGAGTCCTTATTTTTTTTCGATGCGAGAACGCAGTGACGGAAGTTTATGCCTTTTTTTTTGCCTCCTCGTGGTGCAGTTATATTCTTGCTCCAGCAGTTCTGTGGTCAGAACAGCGTAAACTATTATACACCTCAAATCTTCGAAGCTGTGCGTACATGTCGCTCTTTTTGTCTCTTTAGCTTGCATTGCTCATGGGTCTCTTCCAAACAGATTGGCTATACTGGTACTACGGCAAAGCTGCTCGCTAGCGGTATCTACGGTGTCGTGAAAGTCACAGCGACGACGCTTTTCGTGTTTTTCGGTGTAGAGTTCCTCGGGCGGAAGCTGTCACTTTTCATCGCATCGTTGATGATGGGCGTCTTGTTCTTTATCGTTGGTGCGCTTGAGAAGGTTTACCCGCCCAGCACGACGGCGGCCAACCCCGCTCCGGCCTCGAAAGGCATGGCAGCGTGTATCTATATTTACGTCTGCTTCTATTCCATGGGCTGGGGTCCCGTCCCATGGGTGTACTGTTCGGAGATCTTCAACAACAGCACGCGTCATATCGGTCTCGCAGTCGCAAGCGCGACTCAATGGTTGTTTAGTGCGTATTTGTTTGTTTGTCCATTGTTTCATTTTTTCGATGTGCTGAATGCGGCTTCTGGCTTTTAGACTTTGTCATCGCGAAAATCACGCCGACGATGGTAGACAACCTTGGATGGAAGCTCTTTATGACGTTCGCGACTATTGATATCGGTGGCGGTGCCGTATTTGCAGCTCTTATGCCGGAAACCAAGGGCAAGAGTCTTGAGGTCAGTGCTGTTCCGTCTATTCTGCATCCGTTCAACTACGTTTTTTCTGACGCTCACATCTTTTCATGTAGGAAATGGATATCCTCTTTGGCTCGGTTACCGCTGAAGAGCGTGAAAAGGAGATTCAACAAAAGACAAAGGGTGCGTTTACCTTCTTTGTTTGGCGCACTAATGGTGCACATGTTGATTCGTTTTCTGTTTGTAACAGAGTTGGAAGCTGCGGACGTGCAGCGTCATCACGAGGACGGTTCTGTCATGCAGGACAGCGTCGAACGCAAGGTGTGATTCGATTTACACCGTCACGGGACGCATTTATGCTCCGACGTGCCCCGGTCTCTTTGCAACTCTTTTTCTATTTGAAGTTTCTATCGACTATCTATTATCTATTTGCATGGGTCGCCCTGTCCTGGCGTTTCTGCTTGCGGTCTGATGATCAATGAACCTGCGGACTCGCGGCGACTCTCCAAACCTACTAATGATAACTTGTCACTCATGCACGTTCTCTCCTCTCCACGCATCATCGTCTTCCCTCTCGGTTTCTGACCCCTTCCTCTTCTTCCCCTATGCACGCATTCACTGGGTCAATCTCGGGTTTATATTTCTTACGAATTGCTTTGCCACATGCAAGACTTTACGTAGTAGTGTACGTACATACTTACCATACATGTGCATTCAGAATCGACTTCTGAATGAGCATATAATAATACCTCAAATTTCTTTGCGCAATTGTCGAATGGAATATGCTTGTCACACGGAGCAGGCGTGAGTACGAGAACGGAGTGTGGGTTTTAAAGTTTACCGTTTATGCCTACGCGTCGTAGCGGTCACATGAGGGCGCCGCGCTTTCCAAATGTGGACGTACGCGGTCGCGGTCTCGCGGATAAACGCCAGCGAAGTTGCCATTAATTCTCTCAATTCTACCACCACCATCGCTGGCAACGACGATGAGGGCGGTCGCAGCTTTTTCTGTTATTCTTTCGTTTATCTCTGGCGGCCTGTGCGTCCTCACCGATCAGCAAGTCGTACTTTCCAGCGGCGTAACGAGCTACCATGCTGCTAGTCACTATCTCAGCGACGCAGTGAACGCGGTGTTGGAGGGAAAGAAGAACATGGAGAGGTGGTTCCACGATGGCAAGGAGTTCATCAAGCAGGACGGGTTGTTGTGTAAGTGTTTCGAAGAGTTGTGCGTACTGGTCAGATTCACAGGCGTTCGACAGATGAATTTGTGTCCCATCCTGCGTTCCAGCACCACCATCTGCGTGTCACCGAGCCTGAGCTCTGCGATCCCTCAGTAAAGCAGTATTCCGGATATCTCGACATTGCTGAGGACAAGCACTTGTTCTTCTGGTGCGTATAAGTGCACGCCTTGACTTTCTATGTGCGGTGTGCGGTGTGCGGTGTGGTCGCATGGCACATCACCTCTGCTGATCCTCCATGATCTTGCGCCTGTATAATGCCTGCTTTGCAGCTTTAGAGAAGCTAGGAGTGGGTTGGTTAGCTGCCTGACCATATTGCACACCACCCATGTTGCTGTAGACGCGCTAATCTTGCCGCAGGTTCTTTGAATCGCGCACATCGCCGAATGATGCTCCTTTGGTTCTCTGGTTGAATGGCGGCCCGGGATGCAGCTCTTCTACTGGCCTTTTGTTCGAGCTCGGTCCCTGTCGCGTTGCCGACGAGGGCAAGAACACGACATACAACCCTCACAGCTGGACATCGTATGCCAACGTCATCTTCCTTGGTTCGTCACACCATTTGCCTTGGACCTGTTTGCATATCAGATTAGACGCTCGCATGCTCCTTTTTCTGTAAACCAACTCCTGATGACGTGTCTTGCCATTGGTGTCATGGAGACACGAGGTGGAAGCATGTCGCTGTTGTCGTCAGCTGTTGTGACCCTTCTTGCTAGTGAGTCGAGAGGCATACCGGAAGCAAGGGGCCTGAGCGCTGGTTGCTGCTGCTGGAACACAGCCAAGGCCCAGTCCATTCTATGATCGGTGGAGAGGACAATGCGAACTTTTAATCTGATGCACAAACGAGTTCATCGTCTAGCTAGAGCTGAATCCCTTTTGCAGACCAGCCTGTCGATGTTGGATACTCGTACGCAGAGAACGGTAACACTGTAAACACGTCGCCTGTCGCTGGCGAAGATGTCTACGCGTTCCTCGAACTCTTTTTAAACAGGTACCCTAAGTACTCCAAGGCGCTCTTCCATATTGCTGGTAATATACTTTTTTTTTGCTATTCCGTACAATGAACCCAAGGAATGTACAGGCGAGTCGTACGGCGGGACCTACGTTCCCAATGTCGCCAAAGTCATCTACGAGGCGAACCAGAAGCACGCGCTGGCCCCTATGCCCAGCATCAAGAAGATCAACTTCGCGTCCGTCATGCTCGGCAATGGACTGACAGACCCATACATTCAGATGGGCTCCGTGCCGGATTATGTCTGCGAGGGTCCATACCCAGTATACGACGACCCCAATGGTGCTGAGTGCCAGGCGCTGCGTGCCAAGGTTCCGACTTGCCAGCGACTCGTCAATTACTGCTACCGGTTCCAGTCGCGCTTCACGTGCGCACCTGCGCTGCTCTACTGCAACGCTCAGCTTTTCTCGCCGCTCATGCGTATGTGGAACTGCCTTATTGTTTTGTTCTCTAACCATAAGATGTTCATGCAGAGACCGGCCTGAACCCGTATGATGTCCGGCGCAAGTGTGACCGCTCCAAGGACGGTGATCTGTGCTACCGCGAGATGCAATGGATTGACAAGTGGATGAACCTCCCGGAGGTCAAGGCTGCGCTCGGCGTCGACCCAACGCGAACTTTTGCATCGTGCAACATGCAGGTGAACCAGGCGTTCGCGCTGCAAGGCGACGGCGCGCACAACAGCGCTGCACTCCTTCCAGATCTTGTTAACGACGGCATCCGGCTGCTCGTGTATGCCGGCCACGCGGATATGATGTGCAACTATATGGTACGTGTGCAACCATGTTTCGTGTGTTCCAAGCTAAAATTGCAATTGTTCCAGGGTAATGAACGCTGGGTCGAGGCGTTGGACACGATTTTCCACGACGAGTTTGCGGAATTCGAGTCGCTTCCTTGGGTCACCATGTCGGGCGGTGTTCTTGCCGGCGAGGTGCGCAGTGCGGGCGGTGCAGGGTTCACCGCTGGCAATGTTACATTTGTGACAGTATACTCAGCAGGGTATGTCTCCTCGCATTTCCCCACAAAAAAACTGAAGCTTATCTACTGCCATGCAGGCACATGGTGCCCTATGACCAGCCGGAGGCAGCTCTGGTACGTGTAGCTCATCGGTTTCCATATGTGGTTATTTTCTGATGTTGCCTCTCCCTTCTGAGAGGCTGCATGTGCAGCCCCAGATGCGTAAGTGGACTTATACTGCTGAGCCGCGGGTCAAGGTACGGTCACGGTCACTATCACGGTCGTGGAGGCGGAGGAGGCCTTCTAAGGTACAGTCGACCGGGGGCGGGAGAGCGTGGGGTTGCAGCCGGCGCGCTTCTAAAGGGCGTCTGCAGCATATCGCGGTGCAGCCCCGCGTGGGTTTAACCCGTCATATACGATGTCAGCGTCTCTCGCTCGTGCTCCGTACGCAGCGTCTCGGCCAGATCCGTGCCATCGTGTGTATACAGCGCCACCCCTCTATGCCTGCTGGGTGGCGGCTGCATGGAACGTACTCTCTTCGAAGGGCCTGATTACGATTACACTGTACTAAGCGGCGCAGTTGAAGGATACAGCTGTGGGCAGGAAACTGGAGGAGAACTGGGGAGCGTCTGTCGAAGTTATGACAGGGAACTACTGCGGGCAATATAGACGTATCTTGAAAAGAAAAAATAGGTTAAAATAAGAATATACATGGCGCTAAAGCAAAGTGAAAAGCAAAGAAGCCGGCGCGACCCTGAAGCACTGGGCTGTGAGTAAGTAGTAGATAAATAAATGTCATATGCAAGCATGTTTTATGAGGACGTAGTCTATGTTACGTTAGTCGTTAAGTGACCGTATCACTCTTGGCATCATACGAAAAGGGTAATAAGTCTGTACTTTATCGTGTTGCGTGTAGATAGGCTCTTTTATGGCTGCTTATGATCATTTCCAACCATACATCCAACCATACATTGCATTCACACTGTCATTAAGAAACGGTGATCCTTACACGCGTCTTTGTGGTATCTTGCTATATAGTTCTGAGGAAGTATGAATTCGAAAGAAACGTATAGTTCCTTTTAGATCCCTTATTTCCTTTTTTGACGGTAGACGCTTCGGCGCCGGTGCTCAAATTATCTAGCCTTGCAGTCGTTAGGTCGCTCACTTGTACAGGACGCTGTTCTTTTTTTTTTTTTTTTTTTTTTTTTGTACAGGAACACAAGAGGTTTCGCCCGGACCTCTTGCGCCTGGTATCGTACTGATATAGCTGCAGTCCCTATTGGCTGGCGTTGTAGATGCAGTTAAAACTGATGCGACACATATACATCCAACGGGAGAACCGGCCGAACAGAGCAGAAGTAACTCCCCGAGTAAAGAAGACAAGAAGTAGTCTAGACTTCTGCTAAGCTCAAGCTAAGGTCGCTCGCGGTCAGTTTGTGTCTGAAGATCAGTTGTTAGTTGAAGATGGAGACAACACCACCACTGTTCATGAGTCAGCTGTTGTTGTGGAAGATGTTAGGTGAAGTAGCAGTTCACCTCCAAGAAGTTGGGTTTGTAGCAAGATACCTTCAAGTTCATGTCCGCAACAAAGGAGCAGGCTATTGAGCAGAAGAAGTAACCCGTTCCGGCAACGCTGAAGGCATTAGATAAGGTGTCGGAGCCTGCCAGCACAACACTGAAGTATGTAGTGTTCAAAGAGACGGTGTAGTAGACGCTGGAGAGAGCTGAGACCTAAATTACGACGGTCATGAAGGCGTAGACTACGAAGAAGAGTGGCGCGTGGACAGCGGCGTTAGCGTCCTCCGCATCGTCCTCCGCAGCAGAAAGAACCCGAGAACGAAACGGAGAACCGTAAAACGCACGTGGCCGCTGCCGCCCTTGCGCTGGACGGTCGCCTACGGCCCATAAGTTGTGCGTACCCGCAGTGGTGCTGTCGGCAAAGGGTCCCTCTGCGCCGGTGCGCGGCCGAATGGCTTTTCAGCGCGAGCAGCTGCTATTGCTGGAAGAAGTGAGCGGTCTACTTGCGCTGGAGCCCGAGAAGCAAGTCAGGCAGAAACGAAGGGTGCGGCGACGGCGGCGGCAGTGTGTGGCGTACCGGCCGCCTCTCCCTTCTAAGAGGCTGCATGTGCAGCCCCAGACGCGTAAGTGGACTTATACTGCTGAGCCGCGGGTCAAGGTACGGTCACGGTCAGTAGTAGAGGTCAGTGGTATCAGCTGGCTCGTGCTCATATGAACCCTCCAGCGTTCCATCAAGCGTGAAATTACAAGCAGTCTCCGTGGTCGCATCCTCCACCTGGTTCGCAATGATGAAATAGATGTATATAGCCGTGCCTGTAGTCGATCGAAGAAGGATGGTCAGCAAAATTGTCCAACCAACATTTTTTATAGCTCGACGAAAAAAAAATGAAAATAAGACGCACCCGTAAAACTAAATTTGATAGACATGTCCGTTAAACTTGGGCTGTACGTCGCCGCTGTCCACGTCCCGTCAAAAGCCTCGCTCTTGGAAGGGACGATGTAGCAGCCAACGCAGTCGGCATTGTCCCAGGAGCCGCTCGGAGAATACGAGGGTACAGCCCCAGTGACAGAATCTCCCTCAGTGTCGTCGATCGTCCGGTTAGAGGCCGCTACGCAGAGTGGAACGAAAAGAAGAAGAAAGGAAGCAAACAGGCCGTTCCTCATGATGCTGACACCCTCACCACTGCGAGTTGCCACCAAGTACACCGACAAGGAAGAGGTCAAGATGCATTACGATTCACCGCCACTGCGCCATCCGCACCGCTGTCGAGTCCATCACAGAACTGTCACAATGTTGATGTATCACTGAGCGAGTACTGAGCGCTGATCAGCGCTCAGCCACCATCATGTTTCACAGCCCAAGCGGTCGCCAGTCTCCGTACGAAAAATGCTGAATAAAACGAAGCTCGAGGCCTTGGAAACAGTAGCACTGGGCGGGCCGTGGAACACAGTGTTGTCGACGTCGATTAAGAGCGTTCAATTTTCAATTTTACATGCATAGGTGATCGTTGTTACATGGCTCACGTTGTGGTAGTGGTGGCGGGCGATATTTCGCTTTCAGTCACGTGACATTGACTCACAGCGAGTGACTACACCAGAGCGGGTGACTGCAGTGCATAGCAGGAGGCAGGAAGCAGTAGATACAGACACGGGGATGTACGATACGACTCAGACCACACTGTGTAGACTACATAGACGAACCCTTCCCTCGTTCTGTGCTGGACCCCTTCTGTAGAAACCGCCTCTTCCGTCATGCGTCATATAGTCTAAAGTCTATTCCTTATCACTAGTCCAAGCCCGATCCGGGCATTCATTTCGATCACTCGTTATTTCGGCTCAATTTTCGCCTCGACGCCTCAGCTTGTTCTATCACTGCTGAGGTGTAAGTCCCTTATTCAGATGTATCTACTACCATGTACTGATACCTTACAGTGACGTGCACCGTACGCCGTTACTTAGGTACACTAATATCAGCTTGTTCTATCACTGCTGAGGCTGACGTGCACCGTACGCCGTTACTTAGCTCCCGAACGCGTTCCCCGTTCTACACCTTCGGTGTCCGTTAGCCCCATCTCAACGTCAAGCGCACTGTAAGGGTCACGGTGATGTCCCCGATCAATCCCGTTCCATCGATCACTTCCGATTCCGTATTTACATCACGGGCTCTCACGCTTGTACCGTACTCTTTGTCGAACCAACGCCATCCGCCATCCGCCATCCCATGTGCTCCCCTCTGTTTGTCTCCATGTATGTCGTGTAGTGACTCCGGGTAGCCTTTATCCATAGCTTGTTTGTCTCCTGTGTGTCCTCCTCGGGGCTGCCCGTCACACGCACTTGCATACATGACGACTACGTATATGCGCCGCCGTTGCATTCGAGTGGGCTCACTCGCCAGGTTGGCGAATCGAATACATAAAAATTGATGCCGATGTTCATTGATCCGGTTGAAGAGACAACTGTCCAAAGAGGTTGGCCTCAGCACTGAGGGAAAGAAAAAAAAAGATAAGATTCCCCAACACTGATTAGGGAAAAAACGAGCTTTACCACAGTTTTTTCCCTTATTCCCTAAGTTTTCCTTGATATGCAAAGAAAGCTTAAGTATGAAGGAGTCTTGATATATCGTTCTATGGTGTTTCTGCGCACATTCCTAGTGGCAAAGAATTACTGTCACACTTACGTTACATACCAACCTACATACCAGCCTTTACTAGTATTCATTGGTATTTTCTCGGATAGATGCGCGTTGTGCTATCTTTTCATGTCTGAATAATGGAAAAAGCATACTACGGTTCTCACTATGCCAGTGAATTGCTGATTACATTGTATCTGATGTTGTAAGGACGTATACTGTAAATAAATAGATGATGAATGAATGTCAGGTCACGAGGTCCCAGCGCGGCCGAAGAAACGAAAAGCGAAACAAAATCGCGGTACATATAAGAATAAAATTGGATAAAAAACGAAAGTTCCATGCAAATATAACGAGCGTCGTCAAGGGGGTATGACGACAGTATCGAGGCTGTCTATGGGGGGGTCAAAGGGAGGTCAAAGGACGGGGGTCGACACAGGAAGTTGGCGCGGCGAATCGTGTCACATTAGCATTAGTCCGGGAAGCTTCTCTCATTGCAAGGTATGAGAATACGTCGGCGGTGGATCGTCCGTATCTCCCCACCGCGACATATGTGTGTTACCGTGCCTAGACCGGCTCTGCGACGCATGCCTCGTACTCGCTCTCTGCGGCTGTAGCATATACTGCCCAATTTGGGTGCGCCCCGACGTGGCGCTATACGGCGTCTGCGGGAAATCTTCGCGCGGCCGGCGTTGGGGTGCGAGAGGACGGGGGCCAGCTGACATGGAATCTTCCGGAGGAGGCGGAGGTGCTGGCACTATCACTGGCACTGGCATGGAACTGGGCGCTGAGTCGTCATATTCAGGTGAATGCGTAGACCCCGACGTGTACGTCGGAGAGTCTTCCCTCTCCGCCGGCCATGCGGTGTGTGGCGGCAGTGGCATGGGAAGCAAAGACGGCCTGAACGAAGAGCCCAGGGTCGCGTCCATCTGGCGAGGGAAGAAGGGTGTTATCGTCGACGAGCGCGACTTTTCGGTAAGCCGGCGCGTGGGGGCGTCTCCCTGGGAAACATCTGTCGTGGTGACGCCCATGCGTGTTGAATACCCGACATCCGCTGGCAGGTCGCGTTCGCGCCGTCGCCGGTGCACGCAGAATGCCAATAGGCAAAGCAAGAGCCCAAGAAAGACGACGCCTCCTGCCACACCTCCTGCGATTGCGGCGACAGGTGCGCGGTGAGACGAAGAAGCATCAGATGCGGAAGTACTGGCAGCACTCAATCCAGAGTCGAGAGAGGTTGAGGATGACGTGGCAGAGAAACTTGTGGTGTATGAAGTCACAACACGACCTCCCGAGGCCGTGGAATAGATTACGGAGGTCGCAACGGCCTTGCCCGGTGAAGACGACGAGCTATCGGACGAGGAAACAACGCTTGTACTTGAACTTCCATAAGAAGACGATGTTTGGGTTGAAGAACCTCCATTTGACGATGATGACGATGGGGATGATGTGGATGGTGAAGATGTTGTCGACGAAGTTGTAGTTCCATCCTGAGTACTTGTCACCACCACAACAGAGGTAGAAGTTGATTGTTGACTAGAAGTCTGTGTTTGACTGGCGCTTGCTGAAACCGAACTCGAATCGTCTTCAGATCTGATGAAGAATAGAAAAAATGAGCCCCTCAACGAAGACGAGACAAGCCGACCAAGAGGGCAACCTACATATACACAGCGTAGTCAAAATTGACGAAGATGTTGCGGTCGGTTATTCCTGACGTCGATATAGTCATGCTATGTTCCGCGTTCTCCAAGTCCGCTTTGGAGAACGTAAGGACATGGTAGTAGAAGTCGGTGGTATCAGCGGGCTCGTGCTCGTATGAACCCTCCAGCGTTCCATCAAGCGTGAAATTACAAGCAGTCTCCGTGGTCGCATATTCCACCTGGTTCGCAATGATGAAATAGATGTATATAGCCGTGCCTGTGGACGATCGAAGAAGGATGGTCAGCAAAATTGCCCAGCCAACATTTTTATAGCTCGACGAAAAAAACGCACCCGTAAAACTAAATTGAATAGACATTTCCGTTAGATTTGGGTTGTACGTCGCCGCTGTCCACGTCCCGTCAAAAGCCTCGCTCTTGGAAGGGACGACGAGGCAGCCAGTACAGTCGGCATTGTCCCAGGAGCTGCTCGGAGAATACACAGGTAGAGCCCCAGTGACAGAATCTCCCTCAGTGTCGTCAATCGTCCGGTTTGAGGCCGCTGCGCAGAGTGAAACGAAAAGAAGAAGAAAGAAAGCAAACAAGCCGTTCCTCATGATGCTGACACCCTCACCACTGCGAGCTGCCACCAAGTACATCGACAAGGAAGAGGTCAAGATACATTACGATTTACCGCCACTGCGCCATCCGCACCGCTATCGAGTCCATCAGAGCAGCAACACCCGTTTTAGAGAGTTTATCACAGAACTGTACGGCTGTAACGAAATTTTGATGTATCATGTATGTCCGATTCTTCAGCTTCAGCCACCATCACGTTTCACAGCCCAAGCGGTCGCCAGTCTCCGAGAAATTAAAAGCCTTCGAAAACGAAAGATGCTGAACAAAACGAAGCTCGAGGCCTTGGAAACGGTAGCAATGGGCGGGCTGTGGAACACAGTGTTGTCGACGTCGATTGAGAGCGTTCAATTTTACAGTAACATAGGTGATCGTTGTTACATGACTCACGTCAAGCACACTTCCATACACGACAACTACATACAACATACAAAACCGCAAAATTATGTAAAAGTCGAGTACGTACATATAGATCACGGCAACAGAAAGAAGAAAAAGAAAAAGGACTAGTACGTAAATATATACTGCAGTGCACCGCCCGCCCATCTGTCAACTGGCAGGTAACGCAGCCTAGGGCCGTATCTGGAAAATTGAAAGTTCGATAGCCTCAATACCAGTGTACATATACAACAGATGCTCAGCCGTACGACTGTGTATCTGAAACTCACGACAGGACATATAGAAAAATATCGGAGCGGGACAGATGCGCCGCCGTTGCATTCGAGTGGGCCCACTGGCCAGGTTGGCGAATCACATACATAAAAATTGATGCCGATGTTCATTGATCCGGTTGAAGAGGCACTTGTCCAAAGAGGTTCGCCAGGGCCTCAGCACTGAGGGAAAGAGAAAAAAAAAGATCAACCACTGCAGAAAAAAAAAAGATTCCCCAACACTGATTAGGGAAAAAAAGAGCTTTACCTCAGGTCAAAAGGTGCAGACGTCCACATGTTCGACCACTGCTGGCACAGCTGGTCAGATTCAACAGCAGACTCGAAGGAGGAGGACGAGGAGATGTAGTCCATGGACGAAGGATCGCTCGCTGCAGGCTGTGCCCCGCTCAGCATATTCCGCAGCTGCCCAGAGTCGGCATCGGAGAAGATGAAATCCTGGAACGCAAAATTCATGGGATTCTGCCCGGCATTCGGAGGCGTCGCCGTCGCCGTCGCGGAAGATCCATCTGCGTTCAGTGCGGAGTTGTTGAATATCCCCGCTAGCGCACGTGTGTCGGAGCCTAACGATAGGCTGCTGAAGCAGTTGTTGACATCCGGGGACGGGGTTGCAGATATGCCGGAGAAGGTAGATGTTTGTGATTGTGGTCGCGGTGGCGACATAGTCTGCGTAAACACCGATGGTATACGCAAACCGTCTGGTACTGCAGGCCGAACCTCGCCGTCCTGAGTGCGCTTCCTCGCCATCTGCGGCGAAGGGCTGGCGACGATATTACACATCTGCATCAATGCGTTCAGCATATCCCTTATGAAGAAAAAAAATAAGAATCAACCAGCAGTAAAATGGAACAAAAAAACAACGAGCGCACCAAAATCGTCCTGCAGTCAGCCATCTGAATGACAATAATCAAGGTCAGCGACGACAGATTCAATCGAGGGACATAGAATGATACTAAACCCAGACTCCATTATCTTGAGAAAGTCCAAGCAGGCCTGCACGTCTGACATTTCGTGTACAGGATCGTTGACCAGTCCTGTTTTCTTCCCGCCCCATATGTTCATCAGCAAAACCACGCCAGCGGTGAAGGCAAGGATCTGCAGGCGGCGAAAATATGAACAAGGTATTGTCAAATCGACATTTCGATGGGAGGCATGCTTACCATGTGCTGAGGGATAGACACGATAGCGCCTCGGCGGATCATCAAGGAAAACAAGCGCGAGCAGGAACGAGCCGCGTTGGTGCAGATAGCCAGCGATGTAAACATGAGTGGGGACTTCTTGCTGATAAACTGCCGGTGAATCTGTATCTGGGTATGATAGAAAATGCAGTACAGCGAGCAGGACTGCTCGAAAAACTGCGGGTCCTCTCTATTCGGATCCCATCGTACTGTCAAAACAAAAAATGTGTCAGCGGTGCTCGACCAACTGGTACATTCTCAAAGCGAAGATATGAGGGAGAGAAGAACACCCACAGAAGTCGGGCACGGAATCTAGCCACTTGTTGAGCGCAGAATCGAGATCGGACACCATCTGCCGCTCCCAGTCTGGTCCAGTATGGCCTACCAGCGTCAGGTACTTTTTCGTCGAATATAGGTTACGTAGAGCGAATGCGAGGATTTCGCTAAGCTGGGCGAGGCACGTCATGTATGCCATCTGCGACGGTTTTCCGGGAGGCTGTTTGAACGAGGTTGAAGGGTCTCCAGTGTCCCAGTACTCGTCGTCGCACTCGGCAGGCAGGTCGATGTCGATGCTGCGGCAAACCACGTCATTGAGAACTCAAACATCGCCAAAGCAGCGCACACTTACTCCTCGCTCTGGATGCAACACGCGCGGCCCATAAACGAGGAGTATATACGGTCCGCGATAATCAGTGACCTCTCTCAAAAGTTAGGATAAAATCACAGATCCGAAGGGATAGTCCTTACCAAAAGACGCGCTTCCAGTGCTGCCCGTCGGCCGCCTTTCTACGGCTGTTCTTCCGGTGAACGCCAAGTGCCTGACAAAATCGCAGGGCAACACCGCACGTCGTCCATGCGGCTTGGGGTGATGAAGTCGATAGTAAGTAGAAGGAAGCGAGCTAAATGTAACAAATAAGAGACTACGCGGCACGATATACACAGAGGACTAACGTACAGCATAGAGTTGCACTTCATACAGACAAGGCGACTCGAGCAAACTCTTTCGCAGCCACGGTACCTGCTCAAACCACATGTATCCGGCTGCATGTCGATTCGGATATCCCTCCGGCAGCGTGCGCGGATCGTCCGTATACCGCGATCCTAGGGCACATACGAGCAAGACCACGGCGCCAAAGTAGCGATCACGTAGGTGCAAACCCTCGCCCACGTTGGTTTCGAATGTCGGGCGGTGCAAGATGGGGACAGAGGTATTGATGTGCTTGAAGTACAGCGCTATTAGCGTGCCCATCAGACTGTACTCGGGGAAGACAAAGTGCCAATGTGCGCTCTCGGATATCATGGTCTGTCTCTCCCACTGATATAGGCAAGGCACTTGCATCAGCTCATGACAGGGGACTGGCGCAACGCAATATAAACACACCGGACATGTCCGCCAGAATTCTGGTCGTCTATTCGCACTGAGCCACATTATGGATCCCGACTTGGTGGCCACATTCTGGTCCTTCAGGTCGAGCGCAGATTGCACGAGCATCATGCCACTGGAATTTCCTAAAAATTGAGCAGAATCTAAGCGCGGATCGAAAGGCAGGTCTGCCATTCGATTAGAGACGGATGGCGAAGCGTTCGAAACTGCCGGGAACAAGCCATCGTGGATGCCCTCTTCAGCGTTTGGCTCGTCACCAGATGTGACGGGGGGGATAACCCCGAGAGAAGGAACGGATGGCAGGACGGGTGTAGATGATCCAGATCGACCGTGACCGACAAAACTGGAGTCAAGTGAGTCGGAAAGCTGAGAATCAACCTGTGCAGATTCAGCAATCGTAACAGTTATACAGCATATGCAACACACCCCAGCTACACTTTCAAGTTGCTTATGCCCACGTCGTTCCAATGTCAGCGGTCCTCGCTTCTGTTTAAATACATTCATCATTTCTGTGCCAAGTCTAATGTACGATACCCATACCTTGATAGGATTTGTATGCAGACAGTCCAGTCCGACTTTACGACAATGCGTACATATGTTGTCCGGCTGCTCTGCACTGTTGCCTGGATGGAAATATTTCAACGTGCTCACATCTGCTGGATCGAAATGACGAACATCTGACTATAACCATCGTAAGACTAGAATTAAGCGGTCGCTATCTGGAAATATGTACTTTTCTTGTGCCGGCATGCATCGCACGCGCGAGGGATGCGTCGTTTCTTGTGATCGTGTACGTCCATCCGAGTCACAGAGGGACACGAAATGAGAGAGAATATGGTCGACTTCTGCACAGTTCATGCGACACTTCAAATACTGGAGCTTTATATGGCCATGGACTCGCACCTTCGTTGAAATGACGAGGCAAGCAGATCCACTGGCAGGGACGGGTGTGACAGGTACTAGGCTCGCTGCAATTTACAGAGTAAACCTTGAAATCACTTGAAGTAAAGATAAACGATGTCGGTCAATGAGAAGTGCTAGTGCTGCTCACAATTCGGTTTGGATAATTATAAGAACTTGGAAGCCGAAACGAGGGCTGGGCTTTGCAGTAATCATATGCCTGATGTAACGCCGCGAATGATCGGATGTCCAGATAAGGTGCCGATAACCAAACAAACAAAGATCTATCTACCTGACTCATCTACATCACCGGTCACCATGAATGCCATAACCAGAACGAGCGAAAAGACCTTTGTTCCGTGGAGCATATATTTAAAAAAGTCAGTAGTTTTGCCATATTCACATCGTCATTTGAGATGGATAACCAGATCAACGGTCGGCTTCCTGATCGCCGATCAAGTGTGTGTGTACTTAAGTAGAAATTGAATTCGAATACCTGGTGTTCGCATCGGCAGTGGCCAACATTATATTTGAAGTTATTCTTGTCCTGTATATGCGCTCTTTTCATCCTGAATGCTCTTGATAAACAGTATTTATCCTTTTTTATGTACTTCGCATCGAGCGCTAGTTGTGACTAGTGACCACAGGGCTGAGCTTCACTAAGCACCCAGATTTCGTTAGAATTCTCGCAAAATCCGCGTTTATTTCTCACGACTTAAGCTTCATGGCGACCTCTGGAATTGTGACTTCTTTCTTGGGCGCCCTGCAAGCAGCGCTGTCCGTCTTGCTGACGATGGCCTATGGTGCGATCGCAGCGAGACTCCAGATTGTATCCAACTCGACCGCGAAGGAAGTCTCCCATCTCTGCGTGTCTATCTTCATGCCAGCTCTGCTCTTCTACAATGTCGGCTCTCAGTTGCATCTCGACACGCTCATGAGATACATGCCGATCATTAGTATGTCTGCTGTACATGCATTCTCATCGCTTACTTATTTTCGCGGAAATATATAGTCTGGTCTATATCCTACAACTTTATAACCATCGCTCTCGGATCGCTCGCGTCCCAACGTCTGAACGCACCCAGATGGACGATCGTCGCTGCAACATTCAATAATTCCACCTCGCTTCCGCTCTTGCTGCTCACGTCATTCGAGGTCAGTGGCGTGCTGAAGCCTCTGCTTGTTCCAGGGGACGACGATACAGCTGCCATTCGCCGTGCGAGCGTCTACTTCCTGATTAATGCTACTGTGAGCAACACGCTGACATTCTCATTGGGCCCACGTCTCCTTCGTCCCCTCCCAGGACGCGGCGAACCTGAAGCATGGCAACAACGGCCCCATGCAATGCAGCGAACGTTATCCAGCGCAGACGATGAGGACGACATTCATCGGTATGACGAAGAAAGCACCTTGGTGTATGAGGAAGAGCATGAGACGGTGCAGAAAAAGCCTCCGTCGCGTTCCGAATTGCTATGGCATCACGTCATCGACTTTCTCTCCCAGTTCATCAATGCGCCCGTGGCGGGTGCTTCTCTGGGTGCTGTCGTCGGGCTGGTCCCGTGGCTACATGAACAGTTCTTCGAAAGTGCGTTTCGTTTTCTATTCGGTATCGAGTAAATAACGCCTTATTGACAGAGGGCGGCATTTTCATCGCCTGGCTCACATCAAGCATCAAGAACATCGGCGCTCTATTTGCGTCGCTGCAGGTGGTAGTCGTCGGTGTGAAGCTCTACAACAGCCTCGAGAGCTTGCGTCGCGGAAACGACGTAGGGAGTATCGCGTGGCGACCCACGGTCGGAACACTGCTCGTTCGGTTCGCCATCTGGCACGTGTGAGCTCTTCGATTTTTTCGTACACACTTCGAACTCCTCTAACACCTGCAACAGCGCGAGCATCTCACTTGTTTACCTGCTAGCAGCGAAAACGCGGTTGCTGCCGAATGACCCGATACTGTGGTTTTCCATGATGCTCATGCCCGTCGGTCCGTCGGCCATGAAGCTCTCTGCGCTTTCAGACGTCAGTGACATCTCGGAGAAAGAGAAGATGAAAATCGCGAGGTTCCTTGCCGTGAGTGGACACCGATCTCCCCTTCCTTCTGACAGCTCGCTGATTTCAGTGTGCAGCTGTCGTACATGGTCACACCGCTCATTTGTTTCGCTGCTGTAGGCAGTCTGACTATGAGCGAACACCTCATGAATTCGTCGCATTTATAGCATTCGGTTGGAACAACATTTTAAATGGGCACACGTTATTTACAACTACACATCATTCATACTTTTGTAATTGCACACCTGTTCTTACTTTGTATGGCACGATCACGTGAACGCGTCTGGGTGAGTCACGGACTCGCACGCGTTCTGCTAATCTATAATCACATTCGTGGTGCAGTGGTGCTTTTGGTGGTGCTCGATTGGGTTGGCTCGCGAACATCTATATAAAGAACTTGCAGCGAACTCGATTGGTTTGGTTTTTCTTTTTTTCCATCTGCTCTTGATCAAACGGTCTCAACCATGGCGAGCTCGACAGGACGGCATCCGAGAAGCCCAAGAAATAACACGGACCGACCTGAAGCATCTGTTGACGGCGATCAGCACGCTGACACAGTCAGCTCAGAGGAAAACGAGACCAGTAATAACGATATCGATGGTGTGATGAGGAAAGAGCTGTATGGTAAATTTCCTCACGTTGCTGACCGCACTGGTATGCCAGTGGATTGGCGTCAACTTGGAGTGATTACTTGAATGGCTGGATCTACAGACTTTGCGCAATGGTCCTCCATGGGAAAAGGTCTGGCATCGGTTGCGCGCGTCGAGCCCGATGGTCGCATTTCAATTACGCTCGACCTCAAGAAACATCTTCCCGATCTCCCTCAGGACCATGCGCCTGATGTAGATGAGGTCGGGACTGACGCTAAACACTGGAACAGTTATCCTGCTATGTCTATCGTCGTTATGATTGTTGGAAGCCGAGGTGCGCTAGCTGTCGCTTCGTATTATGTCAACTGCGATGATTAAAGCAACTCTGTGTGTGTCATATTCAGGTGATGTACAGCCCTATGTCGCTCTGGGAAGGCGGCTCAAGCGGGACGGACATCGCTTGCGCATTGCTACACATGAGACTTTCCGCTCGTTCGTAAACGAGAATGATTTGGAGTTTTACGACATCGGAGGCGATCCCCGTGAGCTGATGAGCTATATGGTTAAAAGTACATGTTTTTTTTTCGGCATGTTGCAGGTCTGTTTTGTGCGAGAACTAACAGAGTGTAGATCCGGGGCTTGTTCCGGGAGTGGACTCACTCACGAACGGTGACATTGGAAGGAAGCGTACAATGCTTAAACAGGTTTGCTCTGTTCTCGTGATAGCGCGCTCTCTTGCGACTGAAACGTTGAAGATGATGGCAGGCTGTTGGGCGTCATGTCATTCGCCATGCGAGAAGACAGGCAAAGCATTCATTGCGGATGTCATCATTTCTAACCCTCCTGCTTTCGCGCACATTCATTGTGCAGAGGCCATGGGCATACCTGTTCACATGTCTTTCAGTGAGTAAAACATCACCTTACCATCATCCCATGTGATTTGAATAAACTTGCTTCTAGCCATGCCATGGTGTGTCTCTATTTATTCTGCTTAAATACACGAACTACACTATTTGCGATCATCCAGGTGCCCAACATCTGACTTCCCTCATCCTCTGGTCAACGTGGATTCGTCCAACGCTGGCAACGGCTTGACCAACTACCTGAGCTACGCGTTGACCGACTTTCTGACCTGGCATGGGCAAGCACCATCTTGTGTTTTTTTTTTCGGGCACCATGATGTCAACTCACGCGAACTTCAGGATGGGCGACATCATCAACGAACTCCGCAACAAAGAGCTCGGGCTGCCGTCATTGTCAATCCGTTCAGGGCCTAGCGTCCTCGATCGCCTCAAAGTCCCATGGACGTATTGCATGAGCCCGGCACTCGTGCCAAAACCAGACGATTGGAAGAACCATATCGATGTCGTCGGGTTCTACTTCCTGGATTTGGCGGCGAGCTACCAGCCCCCGGAAGACCTTGCGGCATTCCTGGCCAGTGGAGATCCCCCTGTCTATGTCGGATTCGGATCTGTTGTCGTGGATAATCCTATAGAAATGACTAGTAAGTGCCAGGCAGCATCATCAATTAAATTCTATGGCAAGCAAACTGGGTACACAGAGACTGTATTTGAAGCTACTCGATTAGCTGGTGTCCGCGTGCTTGTATCAGCAGGATGGGTTTGTATTTGGTAATGACAAATTGTGAGTGTCATTGTTGACTCTCGAGCATATAGGGCGGCCTCGGAGACGTTTCTGTACCGTCGCACGTCTTTATTATCGGCAATGTACCACACGACTGGCTCTTTGCAGAAGGCCGTGTTTCGGCCGTTGTTCATCACGGCGGTGCGGGGACGACAGCGATCGGCCTGTTCAATGGCCGGCCAACAGTCGTGGTTCCCTTCTTTGGGTCAGTCCTGCCTGTTCATTGTCTAGCAAGCTCTGGCCTCACATCTAGTATAGAGACCAGGCGTTTTGGGGTCCGTTCCGGGTGATTTCAAAATTCTCCGATTTGCTCACTTCGCGTAGGCTCTATGGTTCATCGCGCTGGGGCGGGACCACAACCCATCCCACCCGCCAAACTAAGCGTAGAAACTCTGAAAGCAGCCATCGAGTTTTCGGTCAGCCCTCCGGCGCGACTCGCCGCTCAACAGTTAGCCGATCGAATCCGGAACGAGGTACGTGACGAGGTTCGTTTGTACTGCTAATGTCGGTTGCCTAATACATTGTGACACGCGCGTAGAATGGGGTCGAAGAGGGAGCACAGAGTTTTTATCGCCATTTGCCGCTGCTCAACATGCGCTGCGATCTGGATCCAACCAGGATGGCTGTGTGGTGGTCTAATGATTACGTACGTCTGCGTTGTCCATACCGACAACCGGTTGCTTGGTACTTATCTTGATGGAAATTCGTTTCTAGTGCCTGAAGCTGAGCGCGTTCGCCGCTCAAACTCTCGCCGAGGCAAAGATCTTGAAGATGGATAATCTTGACTTGCATCGTTCGTTATATATAGCTGATGTTCTTGTCCACGATGCTCAAACATCCATCTAGGTACTAAGGAATATGAACTACGCAAGGTGACAGCGGATCCCGTCACAGGCGGCGCGGGGGCTATATTCTGGACAGTCACGCATTATTATGCTAGTATTGCAGAGATTTTCTAGTGAGTTTGCTCTCCACTATCGCCGCATCGGTTCGTTTATCGCCTTAGTTCGCCTATCAAGGGAATTGTCCATACCACGACCGCCATTCCCGAAGGTAAAGGATTTGTGCATTCGAAGATGCTAAGTGCTTACTGTAACGTCGGCAGGAATCTTCAAAATTATTACTCAGGTTCACGAGGGCTTTCAGAACGTGCCCAGAATCTACGGATCCCAAGTACGTCGTCCGGGAAAAATTACGAATTTTCGAAGCGGAATGAAGGAAGCGGGAAAGGTATAAATATCTTGATATTTTTCATCTTGGTGTAGTGTCTGCTCATCTGCTCTCTGATTTATTATAGAGTCTGGTATTTGTCATTGATTTTCCTTCGTCCTGATACTCAAATTCCGAAAGTTTTATGGTTATTATGACGGTATCACAGGTTTGGTGACCGAACCTCTGGAAGGCGCGCGAAAGAAGGTGAGTTGACAGTGTAAGCCCTGATATATGCAGATATAAACAGTCTACAGGGTTTTATCGGAGCAGTCCAGGGTTCTGCTCGAAGCTGTAAGCATTCTTGAGCCTGTATTCCCAACATTCAAGTTCAGTTCTACACTAGTCGTCAACGCGACAATGAAGCCTGCGGCAGGAATCGTCGGAATGGTGGCATACCCGATTGAAGGCATTTATCGTAGCAGCGTTCAATTGCCGGTGTGCGCGAAGCAGGAGCACTACCAACGGCGGGTCCGGCGGCAAGAGGGTGTCGAAGCCGTCAAGACAAGCTCCCGCGATGCCAGAGATGCCGTTTTGCGGCGCTTCCGCGAGTTCAAGACCTCCACAAAGACGAGACGCGATATTCTAGAAGCGCGTGCGTTAGAGGCCATCAACGAGCGGCTCCAGGACGAGGAAACGGAGTTGCCTTATTTTGATCTGCCTCCGACATCGCAGCAGCAGTCGATGGACGACGATGCGCTGCTATCTGATGATTCAAACGTAGAGACGTTGACCAGAAGACGAAGCGAGGACGATGAGCTCGAGGCAGCCATATATGAACGAGACCTTGCGGAAGCCATCCGTCAAAGCATATCTGCGTCCGGGGAGAGTGCACCACCAAAAGAGGTCGCCGAAGAAACGTCGCACGATCACCACGACAGTGCATTCCAGCATGACCTAGAACTAGCCATTCGTAGGTCCATGGCAGACTCCTGTAATTAGGAAGCTGTCGCTAGGAGTCACTTGTTCACTGTACATTTTACATATGGTCTGAAGATGAGCTATGTCACATTGGTTTTGAATACTTTGATTTAGGTAGGGAACCACCTATCCTTTTTTAGATTCGTCATTTTACGGTAGCACAATAGATGTGGTGGGTATTGTGGATATATGGAACCGCTGTTTGTCCATGCTGCGGCAGTCGCCGCGACGGATGTCCGATCCACAATGTGGTACATATGTAGGCGGCGATCAATACTCTCCTTGCTCCTCCTCGGAGTCACTTTCACCAGCGACTGTGGTCATCAGTGTACTCAACAGCCTTGTTGAAACATTGAAGTCTTCTGTCTACTTATGTACAAATCTTCCACAATGATTTCCTTAAGCAAATTGTATTAGCGGCATTGCAACAAAAGAGATCCGTAGGTGTCCTGGCCAATGATTTACAAGCTACTGTCTATACAGGACCCGAGTCTAGGGAATTTACCACTCAGCATCAAGGACAATAAAACAATAAACAAACTTTGTGTACGAAACCAATGTGTAAATAAATGGAGGAAAAACGAACAAACAAGAGGACGCGACAGCGAGATGTGACGTGATGAGATTGTCGAAGCGTGGATATTGGTATTGGGGATAATGATTTCCATGCCATGAGTGATAAACGGGATGATTGGATAGTCGTGCAGGCGGATGTAGCAATATGCATTATGTGCGTCGTTGAGTTTTTGGAATAAAGATATTTTTCTCTTTGTCTTTTTTCCGCTTTTTTGCTGGGGGAGGCCGAGGTAGGTCATTTGGCACTGGTCGCGGAGGCAGTACGCCGCTAGCCTTCGACATGTTGTTCAAAGATGACGGGCCAGACAGCGACGCCAGGGTAGAGGCAGCGACTGGAGGAGCATCAACAGTTGTTGACGGCAGAGACGCCGGAAAGGTGCCATTTGTCAGTGAGTTCGACTCCGTCGTTGTCTTGGCTGCAGCTGCGACTGCGTTGGCGTCGTCGCCGTTTGACGAAGGCAGGGGAGAAGGCGGCGCGAGCTTCTTACGAGAAGGCGAAGCTTGCAATGTTTTCTTCGTGTTAGGTCCATTGTACATGATATTGCTGAGAGTAAAATAGGATTCATTGACCTGAAGAAAAGAAGACGTTACTGTTATCTCAACTGCGCCACGTTCCTAACAAATTCACCCACATCAGTCAGAAGATTTCGTTCACGAGCGTCTTTGACAATATCGGCCCATGTCTTATCGCTGCGCTCTAGTGTCGGAGCGTTTCCGACAATAAACAAGGAAGAACGAGCACGTGTGAGTGCGACATTCATACGCCGAGTGTCTACGTACGAGAACTGTCAACCAAGTGGGGCCGCCAAGTCAACGGTAAACTCACCCGACATGAAACCAATACGTTCCAATCCGGGACCAGCACGTACGCAAGAGAAAATGATGATGTCTTTCTCTTGACCTTGGAAGCCATCGACAGTATTGAAATGTATTGTCTTTACGGTGTCATTGCCAAATGCGCGAATAAACTGGTCTTTCAGCTCCCGCACTTGCCCACGGTACCCAGTGACGATGCCAATGCGCCCGTCGAAGTCGACGGCGTTATAGGAGTTACGCAAGCACCGGAATAGGGAGACAATAGTCCTCGCCTCCGTTACGTTCTTCATGGACGACATTGTCGTCTGCTCTTCGCGCGAAGCGACATTGAAGAAACGGTATGTACCCAGTTTCTGATGTGCATGCCAGGCCTGCGCGGTACTGGTTGCCATATCTGGCCCGTCTTGCAGACGGCCGCCATAAAAGACACGACTCGGAAGGAGGCTGATGTCCGGATGCATACGATACTGGATGCTGGACAACCTATATCAGCATCACGGACGAGTGAGAGTAATAATGAACATACCTCAGCAAGTGTACAGCGTCAGGCTGTTGCTTCTGCAGCCGGACAAAAAGCGATTGGTTATAACGAAAGCGGCTCGCCTATCAAGCATGCATGATCACATAGCCCATTTACGACGAAAACAGGCCTCTTACCTGCATGGATATAACGGTAGGTGGTAACTGCTGTGGATCACCAACAAAAACGCAGACAGCACTGGAAAACCGAAGCGGAATCAACGAACTCAGTTCAATGGCTTGGGCCGCCTCATCAATGATGACAAGGTCGAATTCCAAGTCGTCGAGGCTCTTGTGGCCCGTTCCGGATAACGTCGAACAAATAACATCAGCGCTATTCAGGACCTCCTTCTGAATGCGCCGCTTCTCCGCCGCCATCCTCCGGCCATTGTCCCGCTTTCGATTTCTTAACGAGTCAAGGCGGTCGCGCAGGGGCTTCTGTGTTATGGACAAACGCTTGATCTCTTCGTCCAACGCTGCGAAGCGAGCTTCGTTATTTTGAACCCGCTTGCGTTCGTCGTTCCTAGCCGTGATAGCAGCCTTGAGTTGCTCCAGCTCGATATGAATGCTCCTGATGTCCTTCTCAACGTCCTGGTCCATGTTGGACGAGCCGACAGACAAACGGTCTTCAACCAATTTATCATATGCGATGTCAGCAACCTCCACCGACATAGACTTGCTTGAGCCGGTTCGTACAACAACCAACGGACGGCCGGACTCGGTTTTCAGATTCTTCAAGCGACTTGCCGCTTCGTCGACGGCAGCATTACTGGCCGCTGCGAGGAGAATTCTGGACTTGCTGGCATTTGGGTCTGGAGGCGGCTGACCAGGACGAACGACTGGAGTAGCCCTTCTAGATCTAGATAAAAAAGCAGGCACTAGTGCCGCCATCGTCGACGTTTTGCCTGTACCAGGAGGTCTAGAAAGGAAAGTAGTTTCAACGGTGAACACTGTTAAAGCTACCGTTACTTACCCTTGAATCAATACGAAGCCTGACTTGGTAATCAAAGTGCTGTTCACGGCTACTGCTTGTGGCTCGTTCAGCTTGTACTTCCGCTGCAAAAAATCAATTTGTCGGCGATTGAAAGGTGGCTTCGATGGCAAGCGGGGACGCAAGATATCATCGGGAAGGTCGTAATAAGGGACAGATACTAATGCCGCGAACTCGCGATTAATCGTGCTCAGACTGAAAAGACATCAGTCGGGTGTTCAGATGCCAAAGGATATGTCGTGCCAATACCTGTAAACTCTGACCAGATCCCATGTCGAACCAATTTGTAAAGGATCAGACCCAACGTTACCAATGTAGCAGCGCAACTCAGCGTCCACTTTGGCCGACGGTCCAGGCACTTCCGTGGCAGAGTTGACCTTGGCGAGTATGGACCCCTCACCATCTCGTTTGCGCAAGAGAACAACGTCTGTGTCAGTCAAGTTCCACTCTCGAGCGACACCAGTCTTGAACACCGTTACAGAAAGGAGAAGCCACGTGTCGGAATACGAGCGACTGTCGATTTTGCACTCCTGTATGCAGTCGAATACATTCGGATCGTCCCTCGTGCTAGCGATTTGCGCGTAGCAGTCGGCAAGGAGGAGCGGCTTGAAGACTCGTATATAATGCGAGAAATCCATGAACTCGTCAGGAACTTCCGCTAGTTTCAACTCAGAAGGCGGGGCATCGGAAGTCATAAGCTTATAGTCCCACGACAGAATGGCACGATACAAGTCGGAAAGATCTGGATTTGCCTTGTGAGCTCGCCGCTGCTGTCGTCGATACCATTCCGCACGTTCCTTCATCTTTTCATCGAGATTCGATGTCGCGGGCCTGGGTTCGACGTACATCTGGATTGTCCGCCTCCCAGGAGGTTTGCGTATATGAGGCGAGCGTTGCAGCTTCACAAGATCTGCAAGCCCATTGCCGTCTTGTTCATCCTCCGAGTCATCCGAATCGCTCGAGGAAACGGCCCGGGCAGAGTTTGATGCTCCGGATCGGTTAGCCCTATTGCTTGACGCGGGACGTCTTTCTGCGCCAGCAGAGGGGACTAATCTTTTGAATTTGGGAAGAGGGGCAGGCTTTTCGTCGTCGCTATGGACACGTTTGACACCCCTTTGTTTGAGAGAGCTGCCAGTAATAAAATCGGACGCCGCAGATGAGCGTGCGGGTTTGGCTAAGGTTGCCCGGTCTTTTCCTGTACGGGCGGGCGCGGTTGTGGCCATCCCAGTTTTGCTCGAGTACGTCACTATAGCAGAGGAGGACGCAGTTCGCGTAGCAGAGCGACTAGCAACTACCTCTCTCTTCTTCCCATCCTTGTCCTTCGAGACGATTTTCGCCTTCGTTGCAACTTCCTTGCGAGCCGTCTCCTTGGCTTCCTTGCGAGCCACTTCTCTGGCTTCCTTCCGGGCCACTTTTCGAGAAGAAATATCAGGCTCCACGATCTCGACAACATCCGAATCATGATCTTCGCGGAACCGCGACAAAGCCTCCTCCAACTGCAACACGCGGGAAAGATCGAGGCGACTACGTCGTTGGGCAGGTTTATCCTGTTCGCGCGCTTCCTTCACCCGCCGGTCGAACTTCTGCAGGACAGGCTCGGAGGGGGGTATGTGCGTATCGTAGAAACATTGCAGAAGAGACCGTAGGAGCTCAAACGCTTGATATAGCGTTTCCTCATTCGTGAGTCGTAACCAGCCGGTAAGTTCGTAGGTAACTTCCTGCAGGTCCATGACCATACGCTCCCCAACTGTCGTAGTCTTGCTCGTACAGCACCCGTTGGCACCACGCTCAAAGACTTTCCACTGGCTCACGAGGTCCCTGCCGAAGATCAGAGCGTCACGCATCCAGTCCAGCATCTCTGTGCTCTCGAAGTACTCTGCCCAGCTCGGCGTACGCTTGAAAATAATAGCTATGGCTTTGGTCATGGCCGTCCACAATTTGTGGACAGCGTCCTTCGTCTTCGACACCGCCTTAAGCGCGGCGCTGTTTGAGGTGCAGAGCACCTCAATGACGTCCGTATAGCACCGGGCCACGGACTGGGACATTGCACATGCCTCCGGAAGCGTGGACGCATGCTGCCGAAACCGCGAAAGCACGAGCAATGTGCCATTGAGCGCCCCTGTGGGACGATTCTCGAAAAGAGAACGAAAGCATTCTAATCGATCATCGACATCATAGACCAGCTTGACGAGCGCGAGGGCTGCCTTTTGTACTCTGTCTACAGGTGAGAGCATGATGATGAGTGTCTTCTCCACAACAATATCATTACTCATGAGGCTCGACATCGAAAATGTTGTGTTTTGGTCGACAAATTTATCGAGAGCGCCTGACAGAGCATCATACACGATGTTCAAAGACTGATTCACGGCTTCGAATGCGGAAGCTGGCCGCATGGACTCCGCCGGATATTTGGACGCCTTCAGAGCCGCTCGAAACGCCTTCTGGTTCAGAGGCGCAAGATATGAAAACTCCGCGGCAACAGACAGGATCATGAACAGCGATTCGCGATCTTCGGGACTGATGTTCTGGCACACCGTATTCCAGAGCGAAGCGTGTACGAAATGCTTGGGAATATGCACATCCGTGACACGCTGAACGTTGCTCTTGTCACCGAGCTGCGTGAGGACCTCACATAGCCGCTGGACGGTCGCAGTGATGCTACGTGAATCTTTGCGCAAGAGAGACTCGATAAATGATCGCGCGTTTGTCCGTGTTTGCTGCCAGATCTCTTCGTTGTATCCGTTTGTCCCGAACGCAACGGAGGCAAGCATGTCGCCGTGAATGTCAAGCACATCACGAAGTGCTTGCGCCACACGGCCACCATCAGGCTGTTCGCTCCGCTTGAGCACAGAAACAAGGAGCTGCAGAGAAAGGAATTCAGCCAAAACGCCCAAGGAAAAGTTTCTGCCTCACCATGATGGCTTGTCCCATGATTGCAGGACGGAGATCGCCGAAGCGTTCATGTTGCAGCTCACCACAGGAAAAGTCAAGCATCTTCGCCAACACCTGTTGAAAGTTCAGATACGAACGACAAGTAGTTATATCTGACAAACCTCGTAGTGCACGGGAGTGTGTTCAATGACTGCTAAATAGCGCGGAAACCAACCGAGGGCCGTTGTAAACTCCGAAGCCTGAATGAGAGCAAGATACTCGGGGTTATCTTTGAGTGAATCAAAGACAACCTGTGGGTATTGATCCCTCCAGAAGCTGCTGGGTGTGTGCCTCACGATGGCAAGAAATGCGCTTAGGACCAAAGTGAACTCTTGACAGCAAAAACGTCGGTTCAGTTGTGCGCGATAACCCACGAGACGCACCTGGATCGGTGTCATGAAGGTGGCTGATCACGGCTCGTCGTATGTCTTGTTCGGGCGTTGGCCCCCACGACAAGGGCAAAAGGGCCACAAGAGAGCCGACAGCCACCCAAAATGCCTTTCTATCCTGCACGAACTCAAACCAATGACCCGCATCCGAGGCTCCCATAACCGCCATCACCGCGTCGACGGCAGCCTGATGGGTCGGAAACCAATCGTCCTCGCTCATAGGCTTCGCACCCTTCAGAGCATCTTGAGCGCGTGCTCGCGTGGTTGCATCATCATCGAATAGGAGAAGGAGAACACCAGCGGGGCATCCAGTGTAGGTCCACTCGAGAGGAAAATTGTCACGAGCGAGTTTGCGAAGCTCTGGATTGCAGAAGAGCGTGAAATTTGTCAAGATACGGTATTCCATAGTAGACGTGACACCTCCAGACGCCTGCTTCAGGACACTTTCTTTCTCCCATTTCTCGAATTCATTCCAGAAATGGGACAAGATAGGTGCTGGGAAGGCACCAAAATATCTGACTCGCGTGTTGAAGCGTGCAGTCGAGCAAAACGCAACACACTCACGTTGTCTTCGTATGCGTCTTGGCCGACTGTAAACCGTGCACACAGTCCGCACACGCGTTCAGGCAGGCATCGAGCTTAGTTTTCCATTGTGTCACGAGATCGTTGTTATAGGCGAATAAACGGAGCAAGAACGAAGCAACCTCGACTATCGTTGGCTCGGCCTGGTTACAAAACCAATGTTTTGCATCTTTTGACATCAAAAAGCCGTACAACCGAGCCAAAAGAACATCGCTCGGATTTTCGACGGGAGACTCGCGCAGCGATTTTAAAAGCGCGTCAATTGTGGGGGTATCATGCTGCTCATCGACTGGCATAGAACTCTTCAGGAGAAACTTGAATATATCTGTAAGTATAGTCCTTGAAAAAGACAAGAAAAGACCTGAGAAGAAGAAGGAAAAGAAAATACAAACGAGCCACCGAGAACAATGATGTTGAACAGCCGTGTGAGTCATACGCAATCATCCCAACATGATGTCTATATCCGGATATCTCTACCATCTGGTTACCACATCTTGTGGTTACCACAGTACTTATATGCAGTATGCAGACAGGCGCTGCAATTCCTGAAAAAGGAAAGAAGATATCATTGATTTCGGTCAGTCTACTATGTACTCAATTTACAAAATGCAGAACCTTTCGCAAGGCAGGCCAAGCGAAGTGCATGAGCATACTGATCTCCTCCGTCGACTCGGCGGTGTCGAGTCTCCCGTAGATTGCAAGTACCTCCACCTTAATCTCTCCTGTGGTCTCTCTTCCATGCAACTGTCTCCCGCCAATGCGTTGCATGACTGGACCACAAATCAGGCCTATTAGTATGAGGGCCTGCGGACTTGTCCAAGTTGATAACTGTTGACATGGACAATTGGCCTATTGGCATTGGCCGCGTGGTGCGGGGATGAGCTTCTCAGAACGTCTATCGGACTCCGAAGATGCTCTCCACGGGTGCCGCCGGCCCTTAACTTGTCAGCTGTGCTTAGGTGAGAACATACTTATGTAGGAAGTGTAGCAATGGCAACAACTCGCGAAGTATATAAAACCGAGACGAAGTGATAAGAGCAGCCACCTCGTTCATCGTCTGTTTCGCACACTGAGTTCATGCTTGCAGATTCCAATTACAATGTGCTGCTATGGGGCTCTGCCCTCGTTGCTTTCTCATGGTTGTTTGTCTCGCTACGCCGCCGTTCGCGTCTAGCGATATACAAGCTTCCTGGGCCCCCTCGCAAGTCATGGATATACGGTTAGTACGATTAATCCAATGAGCAGACATTTCTTCCCATCTCGCCGTCCACCATATCGCAAATATCTGCAGGTTGCTTCCCGGAAATTTATAATAATCCTGCCGGTACAAAGGACATTGAGTGGGCCACCCAGTATGGCAATGTTATGAAAATTCCCGGGCCCTTGGGCGTGCGTATCTTCTCCCTTATCTTTGTTGCGCGATACTTAGGCATTGTCGTTGTCATGATTATATGCATATAGCTTGATCGCTTCGCGATCGCTGATCCAAGGGCGCTCCAATACGTGTTTCAGGCTGCTGGATATCGTTTCGACAAGGACCCCGCTCATCGGGCGAATGGCCATCTGTTGACCGGCCCGGGCCTAGTGTGGGCAATAGGTCAGGAAGGTTTATCTGGCCTTGCGAATGCCACTGAAGTCCATGGCATTCGAAACAGGTGACGTCCACAAACGTCAGCGCAAGGTTTTGTTGCCCGGCTTTGGAGCGCCGGAGGCCCGAAGCTATGTACCCATCTTTTCGTCCTGCGCGAGCAAGGTTGGTGAACGATACCGCCCGTGCGCGCGGTTGCAGTCTGTTGATAGCCTCCGCAGATGCTGGGCAAATGGCAGGACATATTAAATGATTCTAACTCGACAGAAATTGTCGTCGATGCGCCGGATTGGTTGTCGCGTGCGACTTTGGATGCTCTGGGGCATGGTCTGTGTATTTTTTTTTCTCATTGGGAAATTCCTAATACACAACACCGGGGCAGCCGCATTCGATTACAACTTCGGTGCTCTCGATAGCGACGACAATGAGCTTGCGCGTGCCTATCGACATCTTCTGTATGCATTGCACGGTTTCTCTTATTCGAAATAGGACGTCGTTAATTATTGTGAAGGCCGCATCTTTTGGGCGCACCTTCGAAGAATCTCATCTTGTTTCTCACGCTGTGGCGTTTTGTTCCCGACTTCATCATCAAGTACATTCTCGAGGATATGTCTTCGGAACGAACAATGCCGGCCAGATATACAAAACAGGTTTCGAACGCAGTGGCCGAGCAGCTCATTCGGGACAAGAGGGATGCTGTGGCGCTTGGCCAGGAAAGCAAGGACATATTGAGTATCATCGTTAAAGCTAATCTTTCCGAGGATCCTGCAACGAAACTCAGCGACGAGGAAATATCCGCTCAATTACGGTACGCATCGCGCGTCTTTTTTTCTGTCATTCTTCTGCAAGTTCACTTCGACTATAGAACTTTGCTTATTGCCGGCCACGAGACGACCGCGAACACGCTTTCCTGGGCTCTGCTTGAGCTCTCCAAACAGCCTCACATCCAGGACAAGCTCCGGGCGGAAATCCGCGCCGCCGAGAACATACGCCACTCCCCGGAGTGGACTTGGAAGGACTTCGAAGCTATGCCGTATCTTAACGCTGTTGTAAAGGTGAAGTAGGCTTTTGTGTTCTCTACGCATGACCTGACTTTTCCGCCCAGGAAACGCTCAGATTCCATGATGTTGTCCAAACGGCACAGGAACGCCTTGCTGTCGTCGATGAGATTGTCCCCCTCAGCAAACCCGTGACCCTGACAAACGGCGAGGTAGTTCACGAACTTTTCATTCCCAAGGGCACCTCAGTCTCGCCATCTCTCCACTTGTACAACATGTGCGTCGATAACATGCTCCCTTCAGAATACAGCTTCACCACACTTTACCAGGAATCCCGATATCTGGGGTGCTGATGCAGACGAGTTCAATCCCGACCGCTGGATTAACAATCTTAAGGGCGGGAACGTCGACTACTCCCTGGGCATGTATGCGAACCTGTGAGTCTTTACTCTCCTTTTCTATTCATCGCTTCACCTCGGTCCAATCCCTGCGACAACAATTGACTAGGATGACGTTTTCCGCCGGCATGAGAGGCTGTATTGGATGGCGGTTCGCGTGAGTAGAAGCATTTATGCTAAGAAACTAAGTTCTTATTCTAAACACCCCTTTCTCAACCCTAGCGTCCTTGAGATGCAAGCGTTCCTGGTCGAGGCGCTCAACACATTCGAGTTTGTTGCTCATCCTGACGCTAACAAGATTGTGCGACAATTTTGCGGTGTCGTGTCTCCCAACGTGGAAGGTCGAAAGGAGCGCGGTAGCCATATGCCCGTGATCATAAGATCTGCACCCCGGGCTTCTGACGACGAGTTTTAGATTCAGAATCGTTTTTTTTCTAATTTTGTTTCGGTGTGCATGTAAGAGGACTACAACAATCGGCCGTAGGCACGCTTATAGCAGTCGTAGACCCCCCGTGTACTGGCCTGCGAACTTTAGATTTTTGTACATACCCTAACCTCATATTACTCAAGCGCTCACTTGCGGAACTATCAAAGATTCTGACGCAGTACACAACAAAGGCCATGCTGATATCATTAGAATGGTTACAGTCTGGGATCGCATTTAACAGGTTTAACAGCGGCGCCAATCTGTGTAGACGCTGAGTTGGTGACGGCCACCACGGCCATTTTCCCGCCGATCAACATTGATCGATCGTGCCAACAACTGGCTGTGATGGGACGACGCGGGGACCGCGTGGTTGAAGGCACACAACGAGATGAGGGCAAGAATAGAGTTGATTCGGCGACGAGACAAACGCACGGACCTACAGGTTATACGTCGTCGAATACCTAAGACATACATGGAGTCGAGCACATGACAAGAGGCAAAAGGAATCTGACACAAGATGAGTAACTACGAAAGGCCGTGAAGAGTCCGTCAGGAGAAAAGGCCGTGAGTTCCGCAACGCAGAGACCCTGACCCTCACATCATCCCCCCGTTTAGGGCGCGGACGGTGTGTGTGTTCGAGTCAAAACTCGGGGTCGTAGCACAAACCAGGCTTAGACACACGGCCGCGCTGGGTCATGGTCCGCTCTGGGGGTACGTACTCAGAGCTCAACCTCTGATGTACGACCGGAGGAGACGGCGGGCGCGGGACAAAGGCGACGGCATCGGATGGCGGAGCGACTACAGGGCGGGGACCTATAAGAGAAGAAGAGGTGTCATGCGCAGGAAGTACAAAGGGCTGGTTTAGGACGATAGGATGTGGGCGAGGAGCACGAGGGTGATGACGGTGAAAACGGTCGATGAGTTCGTTGTAGGTAGTAGGGATATCAGACAAAGGAATCCACAAATTTTCACAGGTAGACTGAGAGGACCAGGAGACAAGATATTCATAACGATGGCCGATTTTGCGACAGTTGAGGAATGAGGCGATAGATAAGGAAGGATTGGAGTTGGAGTCAAGAGAAAAAGAAATAGGGTCGGCGTGGAGATGGAATTCAGAGGGGTCGGCATACGGTTCGAGAAGGGAAACATTGAAGACGGGATGTAGACGAGAAAGATAAGGAGGGAGGTTGAGACAGTATGCATTCAAACTGATTTTGGCGATGATGGGATATGGGCCCAAACGGCGGTGGTCGAGTTTGAAGGAGGGTCGGGTCGATTTGATGTTGCGGTGAAGGAGCCACACAAGCTGTCCAGGGGCGAATGAAGGGGGAAATGAATGTTCACGGTCGTAATACTGGGCCTGCTGGGATTGTGCGAAAAGGAGCTCCACACGGAGTTCATCATGGATGGTGTGGAGGCGGTCTGCAAATTCATCAGCAGCGGGGACGGTGGAGCATTCAGTAATGCGGGGTTCAAAAGTAGGATGGTAAGCGAGGTTAGCGAAGAAGGGGGAAGTATGTGTGGAAGAGTTTTTGAGGTTATTAAAAGAAAATTCGCCCAATGGTAAGTAATCGACCCAGTCATCTTGTTGGTAGGAACAGTAAGCACGTAAATATGTTTCGATGGTTTGATTGGTGCGCTCAGTGAGGCCATCAGTCTGAGGGTGATAAGCAGTAGAAGACTTAATATCAACTTTGAGGAGGGATAAAAGAGCATGCCAGAAATTTGAAACAAAAATAGAACTGCAGTCAGAAAGAATTGAATCGGGAAGGCCGTGGATACGGAAAATGCGATCAAGGAATAACCAGGCAAGGTCTTCAGCGGTCATAGATTCAGTACAAGGAATAAAGTGAGCAGCGCGTGTAAGACGATCACAAACGATGAAAATGGAGTCAAAACCGTGGGAAATGGGAAGTTTGGTAATAAAATCCATAGTGATAGCTTTCCACAGGCGCTCGGGGATGTCGAGTGGTTGCAAGAGACCATATGGTTTATGGCGGGGATCCTTGATCCGGGGACACTCGTCGCATGCGGCTACGTAGCGGCAAATGTAAGTAGACATGCCCGGCCATGAATAATCGCGAGAAACGAAATCGAAAGTACGTGCACGGCCGGGATGGCCACCAATGACAGAATCATGACAGGAGAAAAGGATATCTTAACGGAGAGAAGTTGGGATGTAGAGGCGACCGTGATGGAACACAAGGCCGCTCTTAACGTGAAACTCGGGATTGCCAGCAGTAACAGCTTCGCGCCACTCGGGATCCAATTGAAAAGCAGATCGGAAGCGGTTGAGAAGTTCCGAGTTGTCTATGGCAAGCGTGGTAAGGGCAGAAAGGGTGGAAATAGAAACAGGCGGTTTCGGGGGCTCTGGTTGGTCAAAAATTCGATGAGTGTGGTAGGATGTTAACACAGTATGCCGTTGGCCTTCCACCTGCTCATCCCCCCGTTTAGGCACATAATCAGGGCGATGGGAGGCGGCATCGGCAATATTTTGGGAACTGGGAGCCCAATCCAAAATGAAATCAAAATCACATAAAAACATGGCCCAACGTGCCTGGCGGCGGTTGAGGATTTGTGAAGACATGAAATATTCCAAGTTTTTGTGATTAGTGACGACGGAAATTTTATGAGGAGAACCAAGTAACCAGGCATGCATGTCACGGAAACTGTCGACAATGCTGAGCAGTTCCTTATCGTGCACGTCATAGTTAATCTCAGGTGGAGAAAATTTACAAGAATAAAAGGCGACAGGGTGAAGAAAGCCGTCATCATCAGGTTGTTGTAAAACACCAGAAAGTGCGAAATCGGAAGCATCAGTGAAAAGCGTGCACGGGCGGGTGGGATCGAAATGATGAAGGACGGGGCCTTCAAGAAATTTAGCTTTTAAAGCATTGAATGCTTTGCGAGCTTTTTCAGAAAAGGAGAAAGAAAGGTTTTTATGAAGTAAGGCAGTAAGAGGAAAAGTGATTTTAGAATAATTTTCAATGAAGCGACAATAAAAATTTGTAAAGCCAAGAAAGTGAGAAACATCTTTCAAGGAAGTGGGTTCAGGCCAGTCGCGAATAGTATCGAGTTTCTTTGGGTTCATCTTGACGCCGTCAGCGCCAATGATGTAACCAAGATACTCGAGTTTGGATTTATCGAACTCGCATTTCTTCACGTTGGCGCAAAGGGAAGTGTCGCGAAGGTGATCGAGAATGAGGAAAACATGATGAACATGTTCCTCGGGGGTTTTGGAAAAAATAAGGATGTCATCCAAATAAACGACACAAATGATATCTAAGAGATCACGCAGCGTGTCTTGAATAAAAGATTGCCATGCTGCAGGAGCATTCATTAGCCCGTAAGGCATAATGAGATGCTCAAAAAGACCGAGATGGGTACGAAAAGCCGTCTTCCATTCGTCACCTTCATGAATACGGAGATGCGAATAGGCAGACTTGAGATTGATAAGGGTGAAAATTTTACAGCCTTGAACACGGTCTAAAAGATCATTCACAAGAGGAAGGGGATACCTATTTTTGCGTGTAATGGCATTTAAGCCACGGAAGTCCACACAAAGACGAATTTCACCAGTCTTCTTGCGAGTGAAACAGACAGGAGCGCCGGCAGAGGAAGTGGAATGGCGGATGTGACCGCGCTGGAGATTAGAATTGACGTAATTGGCTACAGCCTCTTGCTCCACAGGAGTTAGGCGATAAATTGGGCCGAAGGACGGTGTCTTCCCTTCTTCAAGTTCAATATCCACATCATAAGAACGGTGTTGGGGAAGTTTGTTGAACTCGCTGGGGTTGAAAACCGTATCGGCCCACGCCTTGTACTTTTCCGGAATGAGTTTGACATAGTCGTTGACATCATCAGATGAGATATCAGGAGGGATGTCTGGGGGATCGGAGGGACGCAAGTCTTCAGGCAATTCAGAAGAAAAAGAATTAAGGAAAACAGGTGAAGAGGTGTCATGGAAATGAAGAAGACAAGAGTTAGACGGATCAGAGCGAACAGCACGGAGAAATCATCAAGAGTTGACTAACTTAATGTTAGGCTGTTCGGGGAGGGGGCGGAATGCACCCCACAATGAGCATGGATCAGGGGGAGAAGGTGCCGCGTGACCGAAGCCGTTAAGGCACATGAATGACGTCAGGAAGGAAGTACGGAGGGCCGGTTGAGTAGCCGGCGCAGTTGCGTTGGTCGCGAAGCAACGCAAGGATTCAGTGGGTGAACCAGTCAGCTGAGGACGGAAACCTGGAGTAAGATATGAAGCAAGTGTCAAATAAGCTGAGTGTAGCGCGAGACCGGAGCCTTTTGCTGAAACAGTAACCGGTTGGAGACCACAGCAGTCAAGAGTTAAGTTGGCAGACTGCCAGTCAATATGAGGGTTATGTCGCTTAAGCCAGTCCAAACCGAGAATGACCGGGTAGGCGACAGAGACTACAGCAAGAGGAAGAATTTTGCTGTGGGAGGAAATAGAAAGCTGAGTGACAACATCCTGGGTAATGAGGCCAGACGCGATGGGATGATCGTCAACGGCCATGATTGGAATGGGGATGTCCTTAAGACGTCAGGATAATGAATAACGGATCGCAAAGCGATTGGAGATACATGAGGCGGAGGCTCTGCAATCAACAAGACCATAAGTATGAATTGGAGAGTGAGAGGGAAAGCGGAGAGTAAGAGAAATGAAGAAATGGTTAGAAGAATATAAATAAGTAGAATGAGCAAAAACAAAATGGGGAGAAGGAAGAGAAGAAGAAAAAATATACGAGCCGTCCGAATTGCGGACGGTGATGGGTATGGAAACTCCGTGACCGGGAAACGCGTCCAACTCGGTCTTCGGGATGGACAGCCTAACTTTTCACACTTCGCGAATGGGTCAAACGTGATCGCGAACGTGTCCCGTGATCGCGAAGCCGCGACGTGTCTGTGGCGTTGATTCCTGTATCGTTTTAAATGCCGCGCAATGTCTATAGCACGTAGTGATCGACCGATGAAGTCCTGAGCATTATGAGATACGCGGTGCGTCATTGTTTCTTTCACAAGTATCCGAACTCACAGCGACACTTTCTTACATGGCCGGCGGTATGAGCGATGTGTCATGACCTAACTACGAGCTTCTAGAGTTCGTCGCAACGTTTCCAATGAGGCCAGAGCCTACTATGAATTACTGCAGCGTGATTGCGGCCTTCATAGATGAACATCCTGACCATCAGACTAGATACAACAAAGATAGCGCAATGGGTTCCTCGCGGTCGTACAGGCAAGCTCGCAACTGCCTTCGCATCAAGCCTAAGCAACGAGGACGGTCGCGAAACGTATCGCGAAGCAAGTCTGAAGGTCATGAAACATTGTATAGTTACAGGGCTAGATTGCGGTCGAGGCGAAGGTAGTCGCGATTGACATACGGAGTTCACGAGAGCTTCGCGAAGTCCTGGGTGAGCTTGCGAGTACTTACGAGACTTCGCGGACACATATATATTGAGAGGCGGAGAGAGTTTTTGGAGGGGAGGACTATAAACCACATATCAATCTTTTATATTGCTTTTTATCATATCTTTCATCCGTATCATCCCAGGCGCGCCCTCACGCACTCGCAAGGCGTAGTTTTGGTTGTGTGGCCTTTTTAGAGGTTCCCACTAGCCCCAATCGACGTCTCTTAACTTTGGAGCCCACCGCGAGGGGGTAGTCTGTCCTGGCAGGCGAACGACGGACTCTGCGGCCTACGTTATGTCGGCTATGTCTGGTAGAAGAACAGCTTAGGGATCGCGAAGAGATAAGTAATATCTACAGATAGACCTTATCGCCTACCGATACATCGTTCATAGTGCCAGTCCCTCCAGATGGTGAACACCACAAGTATCTTGGCGACGAAAGTTTCGACTACTCGATATTTCCTTACCCGAGCCCATATATCAGCACAGGAAGTTCCGACACAACAGCTTCATTTCACTTGGCGCGATCTCAGTCGCAGATGCCATCATCGACAGTAGAAGCTTCAGAAAGTTCACTGCCGCCGTATGAATCAGCGACGCCACCAGCGAACTCTTCGGCAGATTCAGTGACTGAGCTACTTAATCGCCTCGGCCTTCGCTCGCAAATGATGTCTCACGATGGCGATGCAGGAGCACGCGAACAGCCGTGTCAGATGCCACCACGAGGTGGTCGTGTAGCGCCGCAGTTCATCGCGACCGAGTCATTGACGCCCTTAGCCTTCGAGCGTTACTGGCGCGATTTAGAACAGCATTTTGATACCGCTGGCGTTACAGACCTTCGACAGAAGAAACAATGGGCAGTTCATTACCCTGACGTGCAAACCGTGACAATCATGAAAGGAGTAGCGGAATACGCAGACAATGCCATTACCTGGGATGCGTATAAGAAGGCTATTGAAAAGCTGTATATAGGCGACACTGATGATAGGCAATGGACGATAAGCGACCTGACCTATCTTTGTGGCGAAGCGACTTGTAAACCGTTCATGTCGCTCTACGAGTTTTGCGCGTTTAAACGGTCGTTCACAGTCATCTACAGCTACCTGAAAGGCCAAAACAAGCTCTCGGATACTGAGGCATCGCATATGTTATTCGCGACGTTGGATAGCCACATAATCAACATGGTGGCCAGCCGTCTAGCTATTGTGTGCCAAGATCATCTGCCGGGTGATCCATACCCGTTGGACGACCTATTGAGCACCATAGAATGGGCTCTTACAGGTACGAGCTCGAATCTCGCGTTAATAACAACGACCGCTGCACCAGCTTTTAGTGTCCTTCCGGGCATATCGTATACACCGCAGCTGTCGCCAGCGGTGCCAGTGCCAGTAGAGCCCAAGCACAAAGATCTAACTGAAGCAGTCAGTCGTGTGCTCGCACAGTTCATCGCGAAGCAAGCACCTCAGCCAGATTTGACACAAACTTTGCCTTTGCTCTTATCGGCACTTCAAATGCACGTGAACCAGCAGGCACAAGTGCCCGGGCTCCCGAATAACCAGGCTCTCATCGCATCTCTTCTTGGTGCAGTGCAAGCCCCGCAGATCCCTCAGGCACCACCCGGGAACATGTATCAGCGTCCCGGCCCTCAACAGTATGGTGTGCCACAGATGCGTAATGGTAATTGTAACTATTGCGGCATTCGCGGTCATTATATACACGGTTGTCCAGAAGTCGAGACTGACATTCGCGCCGGTCTGTGCCATCGTAACCATTTTCATTTAGTTGTCTTGCCATCGGGTGCGCATTGCCTAAAGCATATTCCAGGCCAGACGCTTCGCGAACGCATTCGCAAATATCATAGGCTCAACCCCAATCAGCGAGCAGATCAGATGGAGCTGGATCATCAACCGAATCCAGCCATTGATGCAGTGGTTCCCCCAGCGCAAGGCTTTATGATGGAGATTGCCAGCGACGAGTTCGAAGATCACGACGCGACTATAGAAGAGTGTGAAGATGATGAAGAGGAAGCCGCATTCCAGGCACAGCTCGAAGAGCTTTCTGGTGTACAGGCGCGAAACATACAAGTAAAAGAGCCGACAATAGAAGCTAAGTCAAAGGCAGCTGGCCTCTCGCGTCCTCATATTCGTTTTATGGACAGTGTGGAATTGCCAGCGAGGTCTCCTAAAGGCAAAGGCTGCGCACATTCGCCAGATGACGCAAGCCCACGTCCCTGAAAGTAGTCAAAATCTTGAAGCGACCAGCGACAGTCCAAGATTTGCCAGCAGTCGTGGCGTCAGAACCAGTTGGGCCAGTGGCCATGACTACAGCTAAGCCATCTCCAATCGCTATATTGGCTAAGGCTGACAAACCGTATTACACGCCTCCCAACGAGCAAACTTCGGGCTCACGGTTTGTAGGCCCAGCATATCACAATGTCGCGCCAATTGAGGACGAAGCCACAGCGCGTGAAATCTACGAGGCCATCATGAACGGCACAACAATGATAAAGACCAAGGACTTGCTTTTGGTCGCACCGGAAGTGCGTCGTAAAGTTCGCAAAGATACCACGACGCGCTGTGTCAATGTGCCTATCGCCAAAACGGCGAAAGATACTACAAAGGCTTCACAAAAGTCAATCGCAGATGATCCAGTGGTCAGCTACTACCAAGGTCACAAAGGTGAAGGTCCGCCGCCAGCCGTATGCGGCGCGACATCTTTGGCGTTGCGAACAGTAATGCCGTTAGTCAACAATGTAGAAGAAGTCGAAGGAGTGTTAGATGGGGGATGCCAGATAGTCGCGATGTCCAAGTGCTGTGCCTCTAATTTAGGCATCGCGTGGAATCCCGATGAATGCGTCAACCTTCAATCTGCCAACGGCGTCGAGGACAAAACGCTCGGTTTGGCGCGCGACGTACCATTCTGTTTTCACAGCATGACGGTATACCTCCAATGCCATATCGTGGACACCCCGGCATACGACATTCTGCTCGGCAGGCCTTTCTACAAGCTTACATCGGCAGTAACTTGCAGTTTTGTGACGGGCGAGGAATCGCTTACATTGAAGAATCCCAGCAATGGCAAGCGTTTGACGTTCCCTACATATCGTTGTGGTGACGCCCACTACAAAGTCTCAGCCTATACGCACGCGGAGTTCGACGAAGTTGAGGGCCCGCCAACGGGTTTTCAGATGGCGTCGACTTAGGCGTCGACGGCACGGAATTCGCGGTCGTCGTAGAGTTCGACCCGGCAGCAGGGGCGCTAGAGGAACGCGTCTCTTTAGAAGCTATTTCACAGTTCCTCGCTTTTTCTCCTTCTCAGGCCGATTATAGACATGCGTACCAGTCCGCGACAAATGACTACAAGCCGACAAGAGCTGCGCTTTCGTCGGATTCCATATTCTTTCAGACAGCGGCGGTTGAGGAGCTCAATCGCGAGCTTCCAGAAACGCCGCTTACAGATCCCATAGCGCCTGCGTGTACAATTACAGATACGGTTTCAGTATTTCCGGTATTTAATTCAACCACAATTTCGTGAAACAAGACTTCGGTTATTACGCATCGAGCGCAACGAAGCCTACTCAAACGAACCAAGAAAGTAGATCATAAGGTCAATGGTGCATTTTCGACTACTTTGTCGAACAACGTACTCTCACTTGCACATTCGGAAACTGTCGCGAGCATATCGCGACCACCAGCTAGCAGCGCGAGGCATCAGACGCCTCTCATGGCCAGTCCTAATCGATCTCAGCCTCACTATGACACGCGAAGCACAAACGTTCGCATCAAAGAGGTCCCTGATGAAGAGGCATATATTGCGAGTCCAGTTAGTTTTCAACCGAAGCCAGAAGCGTGCTTCGCGACGTCAAAGAAGCCTTATAAGCCAGCGGCCCAAAGAGTTCATCCGGTACGTCAGACACTTCCCGCCGAGTTTCAGGTGAAGCGCGAAATTAAAGGAGACCCGCTCGTGAACATGCCCGAGCTATCTGCGCAACCGGCACCATTCATTCCAACAGGCCATTATACGCAAGAACGGCACGACATCATAAACAAGGTTCATAAAGGCGACTTCTTACGACCAGCGGAACACAATCTAATGCACGACTTCATGGCCAAGCACGAAGACGGTTTCACGTGGAACGACGACAAAAAAGGGCACTTTCGTGAAGACTTCTTCCCTCCAGTTGAGATGCCGGTCATTTCACACACGCCATGGGTGCTTCACAATATGCCCATCCCACCGGGCCTGTATGACAAGGTAATTGACTGTGTTCATACCAAGATCGATTCCGGTGCATACGAGCTGTCAAACTCGAGCTACCGGTCACGATGGTTCACAGTACTAAAGAAAGACGGTGTATCGCTTCAGCTAGTTCACGATTTGCAGCCCCTCAATGCAGTTACGATTCAAGATTCAGGCGTTCCACTGTTCACCGAGCAAACTGCGGAGACGATGGGCGGCCGTGCTTGTTATGGGCTCCTCGATTTATATGTTGGCTATGACGAGCGAGCTCTTTCGCCCGACTCTCGCGACTTTACGACTTTCCAGACACTGCTCGGAACATTTCGTTTAACGAAACTGCCAATGGGTTGGACCAATTCAGTGCCCATTTTTCACGGTGACGTTACGTTCATTCTTCAAGCTGAGATCCCCCACATCACTATTCCGTTCATAGACGACGTTCCTGTACGTGGTCCCACATCGCGATATCAACAACCCGACGGCTCATACGAGATGATTCCTGAAAATTCAGGCATTCGACGTTTCGTGTGGGAACATTTTCAGAACATGAACCGCGTGGTTCAGTGAATGAAGTACTGTGGTGGTACATTCTCGGGCCATAAAGCAGTCTTGTGCTCGCCTGAAATAGTATTCGTCGGTCACCGATGCACTCACGAGGGTCGTGCGCCTGATGAAGAGCGAGTCGTGAAAATCTGCAATTGGGGCCCTTGCCAAAACCTCACTGACGTTCGCGTGTTCATCGGCATGATGGGCCTATGTAGGATTTTCATAGAAAACTTCGCGCATCGTGCACACCACCTAGTCAAACTTATGCAATGCGACCAGCCCTTCGAGTGGGGACCACAACAGCAAGCCGCTATGGACGATCTCAAGTGAGGGCTCTTGGATTGTCCAGCCCTCTGCGCCATTGATTACCGCTCAGACGCGCCAGTCGTCTTCGCGGTTGATACTTCATGGATAGCAGTTGGTTTTGTGTTATGTCAGTGCGACCCTGAAGACACGCGCAAACACTATTATAGTCGCTTCGGGTCAATCACACTCACTCCCGTTCAGTCTCAGTACTCGCAGCCGAAGCGCGAACTCTTCGGGCTCATGCGTGCGCTCACTGCGTGCAAAATATATCTTATCGGGGTGCGTAATTTGATTGTAGAAGTCGACGCAAGGTTCATAAAAGGCATGCTTAACAATCCCGACGTCCATCCTGAGGCAATTATCAACCGGTGGATCGCGACGATACATCTCTTCCACTTTAAGCTCGTACATGTCCCCAGTAAGCGACACGCTCCAGATGGGCTTTCGTGATGGCACCTCCAAGAGGGCAATCAGAAAGATATGCCAATAGAGGAAGTTGACGATTGGATCGACCGTGCCTATGGCTTCCTGCAACTAATCAACGTTGCAACAACGCCCGGGGAACGCGAGATAGTCTCTGCCCTAGTGGACCCGAATCCAGCGCGCACAAGAGAAGCTACAGTTAACGCGATCCTGAATCTGCGACAGACAGACGCGAACCCGCATCCAGCACATTATGACCTCGCATACAGCAACTTTCCACGATCCACAAAAGCCAAGAGTTTAGACGAATGGCTAGTGCCAACATGGCGGTGGCTACAAGATATGAACTGTCCGGAGGGCATAACAGACACTGAGTACAATTCGTTTGTCAGATGGTGCCGCCACTTTTTTACCCGAGAAGGCTGTTTGTGGCGTTGGGGCAAAGGAGGCATACAGCGCTTAGTTTTGTTCAGTGACCGACGTATTCCAGCCTTGCTCACGGCGCACGATCAGCTAGGACATCACGGCGTCTACCCGATCCTTCAGCATATTCGCGAAAAGTTTTGGTGGCCAGATCTTGGTGCCGACGTCACGTGGTATATCAAGACGTGTTACCAGTGTCAGTTACATCAGCACCGCAAGTTTCGTATTCCCCCAGTCATCGCGATGCCGCCAATGACCATGGCGAAAGTCTACATAGACACCATGTACATGCCGGCCTCAGGTGGCTATCATTTGGTAGTCCACAGCAGGTGTGCCCTCACTTCGTGGCCCGAAGCATGTATGCTTCGTTGCGAAACCGCGAAGACTATTGGCGAATGGATCTATGATGACCTACTCACAAGATGGGGAGCGTTACTAGAGATAGTGACTGACAACGGTGCACCATTCGTTCAAGCATGCGAATATTTAAGAAAAATGTATCATATTACGCATATCCGTATTTCCGGCTACAACTCGAGGGCGAATGGCATAGTCGAACGCAAGCACTTCGACTTACGACAGGTGCTCTTCAAGCTATGCACAGTATGGCAAGACGGAAGTGTAGCCGATAACGAATGGAGCCGTCATTTCCGATACATGTTGTGGTGCGAACGTGTCACGCCTCGAAAGATTTTAGGCGTCAGTCCGTACTACGCGGTGACAGGAACGTCGCCCATTCTGCCGCTAGACTTCGCCGAAGCGACCTTCTTACTGGAACCACCGTCTACCATACTCGAAACAGAAGAGCTCATTACGCGAAGAGCTCGTGAACTGGAAAAATGTCCCAGCGACATTGCACGCCTTCGCAGCAAAGTCTACGCTACACGTTGTCGAGCTGCAGAGGATTTCATGCGAAAGCACCCGGATCTTGTTCGCGATTTCGATTTCAAGCGTGGTGACCTTATACTAGTTCGCAACACAGCAGTCGAGTCCAGTCTCAACAGCAAGATGCGGCCACGGTATACAGGACCATCAGTGGTGCTAGCGAGGAATCACAGTGGGGCGTACATCCTATGCACACTAGATGGAATGGTTTTTAAAAGGCCGATTGGTGTGTTTAGGGTTATTCCCTACTTCGCGAGAGCTAAAATACCGCTGCCAGACTTGGACCAATGGCTCGACATATCCACGGAGGAACTGCATCGAATGGAGGTGAAAGACAATCGCGATAGCGAACCCGAGCTAATTGTGTCCCAATCCGACATCGCCGATTTACCAGAAGTAGCTCATGAAGATTTGCTCGATGGCGAAGGGCTCGCGGATACTGAGCTGTTAGGGGAGTAGTTTGTTTAGGGTTGAGGGACAGACAAAACAGCAGAGGAAAAGCCGGACAGAACAACGCGAAGACGTCGCGATTCGCGATAGTCAAGCGTGGGCATGTTAAAGGCCCAGTCCAACGCACCTCAAAAGCTGGTTTGTACTGTAGGTACCGAAGAGACAGCGGGAAGAGAGAACCCTAGCTAAGCCAAGTGAGCATATTCAATTGCTTGAGGCTTGTATACTCGCTAGGTCAAAAATTTTTTCGCGAACAGGTCCCAGACACTATAGGAGCACCCACCAGCCCCGCCCACCACCCATATCGTCTCGCGAAGCTGTCGTTGTCGTCCGCGTATAACAGAAGTCTTATTTATTGAAGTCACATCCCTTTCGCGACAAAATCGTTACATTTTCTCATTTCGCGAAGGTCAAATTTTACAAGCTGTGTCCCATTGTACCTATATTTTCGTTCGTTATGCGTTTCACAACTTCTACTTCATTTCATCCTTGATTCCTTGCGTTTCACGGCCTATTTTCTTTACAAAGTTTGTTTATTGCGTTACGAGTTCGTGTTCTGAATTGCACTAATGTATTGAGAGCCCGTTGTGCGCAAATTTGTTTTATATTTTGTCACGTGTGAGCTTGACAGTCTGTGACTGAGGACAGTCACTATTAACAGTTGTGAGGAGGGAGGGCGCCATATCGCGTATCGAACACGTATGCATGGAATAGACGCCACAGCTACTCCTCCTCTAGCCTAATCTTCTATCAAATTTTCTTTTCTTTTCCGCGTCGCAATCGCGTTTAGTTGCGACTAGTGCGTTAGCGATTATGAGCTCATGCACTGCGAGAGTGCACTATATTTATTCTGGACCAGATTTTTATGTCGGTGTTCTCTCGGCCAAGAGACATGCTATATTCGCGAAGATTTATTCATTGTTTTCTTTATGTTCTGCTCAGTCCATCTATGTGATAGTTTATATGATACAATGCCTTGATTGATACGTGAAGTGACTATATACATTTTTTTTCAGAGCCATGCTAAAACTACGATACGATACATTACGAGGTACTTTTATGGCCACGATGACGATGACGATGTTAAGGATGAAGATGACGTAGACACGACCAAGAAAAGATAGAAAAAGGAAGCCAAGCAATATCAAGCGCGGACCTACACGAACGCTAAAGAAGAGTAGCAAAATAAAGAAAAATTTACAGACACCCGGCGATGATCACCTACAGCTCCGGCGAAGGCGAAGGCCAGTTCAGCTTGGGGTCTTCCTGCCAGCGTTGACGCATTTCGGTAGCGTGAGCCTGAGCCGTGAGCCAAAGTCGACGCGTGTGGGCGACAGCGTCGAAGGGATCAGCGAACCCGTAGACAGGTCCGTTCGACAGATGCTGAGTGCTGGCGAACTGAGGGTACTCCTGCTCGATGGCATGGACGCTGGCGTACGTCAGACGGAAGTTCCTCGTAGCCTCCACATAGTCGTTATACACCCGGCCAACGACGGGATCACGAAGATCGAGCAGTGGCAAGTCACCATGGGTGCCAGCGACACAGAATTGCCTAGGTACTTCGACGGTATCTAGACTGGGGTATCGCGGCACGACGTCAGCGCCACCGAAGGGCGAGGTGCCATGCGAGATGAGTCGCGAAGGGCCAGGCAGAGGGGCCTCGTCGATAGGCACAGAATCCACTTCCATAGCGTCCTCGACGGGCGCGACAACTTCCACAGGAGCGATTGGCGAAACAGGTGCAATAAATGTCGAAGGGCCGGCCTCAGGCTCTGCCGGCGGTGCCTGGTAAGGCACAAACTCCTCGTGACGATCCTGGTGACCACTAGGCCCCGCAACAGGTGCAGGAGCCTCACTGGTGACTAGAAGATGCAAGAATTTTAGCAAGGAGAAAATCGCGATATAGAAAAACATACCACAACGGCGTTTGACAGCACGTTTCTTGCCAGGCTGCTCAGCAGGCTTGTGCTGCTTCAAGAACGACTTGAATTTGGCAGTAGGCGAACCACCACAGAAGCCGAGATGCAATATAGTCACCTAAGGTACTGTACAGGATGCAGACATCATTCGCAATGGTGGTTGACTGCATCCTGTAGAGGTGTAAAGGTATACCTCAGAGCCTATGTCCTAAGAGCTGTGGAGGAATTCCTAGGCATTCCTAGACTACTTTTAGGAATCCAAAGATATACCTTAGGAATATTTCTGAACTGTGAAGGATTTCCTATACATGTATCAAAGAATCTCTAGGACTTACTTTTCATGGTGAGGTATACCTTTACATGACCAAATGCGAAAAAAAACAATTATTTTTTTAATATCCAAAAAATGCCAAATAAAATTCAAAAAAATCTGAAAAAATCT
>KN882026.1:123897-162375 GCA_000934395.1 Fistulina hepatica ATCC 64428 | reverse complement strand
TTAAACATTTTCCCTCTCCTTTCCCCTTTCCTTTTCTCTCCCTCAATCTCCTATTGGAGATTCTCTCTGTCGTCCCAAAAAGAACTTATCTTGTTCATGCGCGTGGAGGTCAGGTGCGATGAACTGCCGAGACCCCGAGTGGAGTGGAGTATAACCTCACATGCTAAGTAGGACCTTACTACGACGCTATACTGAACGATGTGCATTTGTTATTACTTAATTCTCGAACACCGATTGTCGCTGGCTAACAAATCGCTGGAGGGGCATATATTTACCTATTTTGGAAGTTGCACACACGGGAATGTGAATCACGACACAAGTTGTGCATATTTCAAAGCGTGTCAAGCAATAAAAAGTCTTACTTGAACAGCTTGAGTCCCTTGTACCAGACGTATATGGCACAAACAACGAGGTTGAACACAGCGAGACCAAGGTCCAATTGGACGATAGTGTATATCCACACTGTGGCCAACGGAGGACACTGATGAAGGCAGAGAAGTGAATGACGGAAACAACCGGTTCGCGCCAAGTGCGATATATGTACACACCTGCCTGATCACCACTAACCATCTGCCTCTTGCAAGCAGCCAGAGTAGTCTTGACCCCACAAAGACGGAGAGCAGAAACATGAGGAACTGCGCTCGACGAATATGTTTGTATCGTATGGCTGAAAACGCGTTGGTTTCCCCGGAGTATGATATATCGGCCAGAATTGCAAACTCACTGTAGAATATGAACAACCCCAGGACTTTCGTGCATAGTCATGAGTGAACCCAATTGTTGAAACCTGGCGGGACTTACTAGGAACACCGGTTGCTAGACGCTCCATGAGCTCATAACTATCGACGTGCCGCCCATACTGGTGGTGAATCAGTCTGGCGACGTGACACACCGACACGTGGATCCGTTAGCATTGCCTCGATGTTAAAACTTCTCAGAAACAGTACATACATGTCCGTCATGGCAAGGAGAAAAGAGAATGGTATCAGCAGCGTCGTGGTATTGAATATTTCCTCAGCCAAAGGAATCCCTTCTTCAGTTTTCGGTTCTCTTGAAGGTGGTTCTGGCGCGTCTGGCGGTGGGACTTTTCCCAGCAAGCCAGACTCCTTGATCAATCGCCATTTTTCTTCATCGGAAATTTCGATAAGCGGCTTGCGCTGCGTATTGCATGATTGCTCGGATAGTCGTGTACCACGTTCCCTTGAAGTAGACATATCTGCTCTCAGCGACAAGTGGAACAGATGCTTTGAGCAAGTCAAATTCGGTAGTGGTGACAATGGTTTATTTGAAGACCCAAATACCTACCGCAGCAAAAGGCTGAGCAAGCAGTGAACCTCTGGCGGTCACGTGACGGTACCATACCCCGCGACGAAATGATCGTTGATTTCGCTCAATTGCCGTCGACTACTTCGACTGGCATTTTCACATCCTTTTATGAGTACATAAACCTCAGAGAAAGAGTCTCGTCTATGTTGCAGATTTTAGGACCGTTGCAACAAAAGTAACTGCCGAGCTCAGTGAATCCTTCGACTGTTAGTACGGCTTGTTGGGTGAATAAAAATGGTTGCATGTGCACGCGTACGTTAGCGGATGCCATGAGTGTAACGTTACTAGACTGAAGAGGGACATCGAAGCATGTATGGTGTGATGAATGTATTGAGCCCGACAAAGAATTACGCAGATGTTCATTTTCGTCGCCGTTTGTTACCAGGCCGTGAACCTGTAGAGCTCATCCCCGTTCCGCCGTTTTGACCCATTCGTATTTCGTCACGACTCAGCTTCAACATCCCACCGTTGAACTTTCCCACGCCCATCTTCAATCCACGGTCACGCTTCCGCTGCTTGATAATCTCCTCACCGTCGAAGAGCCTCTTCAATGTCGGGTGATAATTTCCGAGCTCCTTTGCCTGTGCGATATTCATAAGCAACAGTCCATGGATCCAACAAAGAGAAGAGAGAATGATTGACCTCCTGCAGCTGATTGTCGCGTATTTGCTTTTGTTTGCGCATCAGGCCTTCGTGGACACGCTTCGAGGCCTTGTTACGCTCAGCCTGCCGTACAGTTTTTTCGCCTTTTCCCAGCTTGGCACTGCCCTGAAGCTCAAGTATGCGGCCAGCCAAGGCCTTCCGTCGTTGTGCCGGTGTCATATCGAGATCAGGGTTTAACGACCCAGACAATAACTTGGTGTGAATTAGCTTATGTAGCAAAGCGTCGTTTTGCAAATTTGTCCTGTATATAATGTTTGAGCAGTGGTGACATCAAAGACAGCAACCTTAATACCGTTCTTCCTCGTCTTCCTCCGCTGGCGCAGGTTTATTTGGTTTTGACGGACCGGGGTCTTCTCGCTGTTTAGATACTTTCGATGACTATACACGATGTCAATCACCATTTCTGCGCTCGACGACAGCCCATCCTTGCATACATACCATAAATGACATCATTTGGGCTTTGTCTTCTCCATTACTTCGTTTAGTAGAAGTATCTTGGAATATGACGACTTGCGGCTGTCCCTGATGCGAGGTGGCGTCGGCCGACCACCCATCGTCCTCATGCTCGAAGTCTATGCGATTCTCAATAAGAAATTACACAACGAAACGAATGACAGACCAGATCCAAATTCCCCGTCTTCCTCTCCATCTGAATCGCTACCGTAATCCCCGTTGATCGATGGTTCGCTCTCCCCAGGGGATAATTGTCGGCCGCTTCGAAAAGCAGGGTCGGCACCTAATCCGGCCCATTCCTCGTCCTCGTCTGTGTCGACATCAACTCGTCGACGTTTGGGGGAAGCTTCTGCTTCAGCGTGCGATTCTCGCTTGATCTTCCCCTTCAGTGTTGAAGATGAAGATGCCGCATTGAAGGATGTCCCAGCAAAATTTTGACAAAACTGATGGCCGTGCGTATTGAGCAATGCCAAAAGGTGCTCACATTCCTTGTCAGAGGCCATGAAATGTACACCAGCACAACTGGGCACTGAAATGGACGACGCTCGAGGGAAAGTTTTGTAGCCGAAATGAAGAGACAAATCAAAGGAGCTTCGCCGCGATCTAATCTGGACACCGACGAAGCGATCATTTCTTGATCGGCGTTCATACTCCCCGGTTACTGGCGCGACATCTCAGCCACAGCGCTTCCTCCACAATACTACGTGTCGCTCTGTCTCCTATAGTTATGCGAAGATCTATGGCATGAATGATCCACCTAAATCACGGACATATCCAAGCTTGCGACCACGGACAGATCCCGACCACACTCTACCTGACTTTCTGCAGAAGAACTTCCATAGTTTCTCTGAGCTCTCAGTCTAATGATAAATAATGCTTATGTTGTGAAGGTGCTTGGTGAACGTCTGGACGAGTCGACAGGGTCGAAACCTCCCTGCCGCCGTGCTGTTCGACCCACTTTTTGCCTTCCTGCCCGCCTTCCCCCCAGTGGTCAGTGTATTTCTCTGCTTGAAAATGCGATTATCCCTATTTTTTATTTTTTATAACTCTTGCAGCCGTATTGCGGCGAGAAGCCGACCAAATGTTGGAAATAATCAAATTGAGGAAGCTAAGACGCTCTCCGACCCCTCCTACGTCATCCGATACGAGTTCCGAATGCTCTGTAGAAGAAGAACACCCCTCAGAACGGGAGCGGCAACGTACTCTCAGTACATCATCCCAGTCCCCTCGTTCCGCGACCGCAGCCTTGCGTTCTGTTGGACGGGCTCTCGCATGGTCTGGGCAAGATCGTAAATCCCAAACTACTGCCTTTCGTGAACCCGAGCCGTACGAGGCATGTACTTACAAATTTACTGTATCTTATGTCCCACTGATCGTGGAGCTTTCCTTAGGTGCTTCGTGCAGTAGAACGCAAGGATCTTATGTATTTGATGCAAGTACGAGATCATGCATTCCATGTGCGTCGGTGTTTGCATCTCGGACTTTTCATTGCGAGGCTTCATGGCTTTAGCTAGCTACTTCTAGTCAAGTCTGGCGGCGTGACGCCCCTTCTGCATAGCATGCGCATTGGACAGTCTCACCGAGAAGTCACAATTGTGCTGATTGGCGCCTTTTCTCGATGGATCAATCATCTCGATGATGTTGAAATCGTCAAGCCGCGCACCAGGCAATTGATGAAAGGGCTTCGTATGTCCAGTTCCCTTTCTCCCCCTTTTTTTTGAGGCTTCTATCAGCTTGATAATAGTTTATTGTTGAAGGTACCAACCTGAAACTCGCGATCGACTATGGATTAGCACGGTCACAGAGTGATCTTGTCGCGTCCTTCCTTCAAACGCTTATCATGAGCGAAGGTGACAAATGGACAAGAGCCACTGTCGCTAGTGTCGCGATAGCTCTGCGTGCTGGGACCGAAGGCAAACCCGTGCAGACCGCTTCATCCGCTGTCCGCAAATTTGCCACACGTGAGCTCGGGAAGGCGGAGCTGATAGCCACTCTCGAAGACTAGTACGTTCCTTCTGACATTGCCTTGGTCCCCTTCCCTGACGATCCTCAGCATTTCCAATGCTACCGCCGACTTGCTTATGATGGCAGCGTGGTCCAATGCCCTCGATCAGATCGAGGATGCTCCGATTCCCGTATCAGCTTTTTTCTCTTATGTGTGTTTCCAGCATTGACCTTGAATATTATAGCCCTACTACTTTGCCCGCGATGATCGTGTTTACAAAGCGTTTGTTGAGAAGCTAGATAAATTCAAGGTCGAAATACAGAAGAAACTGAACAAGCGTCTCAGATGGCAAATGCGCGTTCTTCGTGCCGTTATGGATGGCCGAACTAATTCCAACCATGTCAGTTGCACCAAACGGTCTTTATGAGGGCACGGCTAATCCTTTGTTCTAGCGCAAAGTCGATCTTCTTACTGGGGAATTTGATGAGGGGGACGGTGTATGACAGTACCAAGGATAAGTTCTCGCAATGCTCTCATATCTAGTTATCATATGTATCAGACACGACGCATCAGTTGATTCCTGTTTTCATTGCTTTCTCTGTCTATCATTTTTTCTTCTTTGTTATTGTGCTATCCACAATTTCTTGAACAATCTGGCTTCTTGTCCCATATCACGCCTTCAGAGACAAGAACGTCAAGGTATGCTCTCCTTCTATTCTGTGGCTGCCTGCGCTCACTAAAATTTCCTCGGATAGAGCTGCCATGACTTTTTTTCATTTTATCTGTGCTCGTAAAAGGTGCCCAAGCGGTCAAAAGATACAACCCCTTGTTGGCGTATTATCGAGCAAAAATAGAATCTAAGCCGGGCCCTACTCATTCACAGTGGCCCGTGCATTGCGCTTCTTCATTCCGAATGGCTCCAAGGTGACGGCCTGCTCGGCTATTCTGCATCCTGGAGTCATTGCAAGATGAGAGTGCTGTCCTAGGAATTCTAGGATACAGATTATTTCTGTTCTATCTAACTTATGCAGTACAATGAAGTTTTCTGCCGCTGATGCTCAGCCAATCATTGGCGTGGTGCCTTTGAATTGAACTTGGTGGGTTCACTTGCTATGCCTCTGATTGTCCACTCTCGCAAGTGCTACCTGACTGGTATTTGTATATTATTAACCTAGTTGCAAACCATGCGTAATCACTAACATCAAGCACTATCTTCTTAACAGCATGACCAATGTCCGGACGTGCCTGCGTAGATATCCAGCACCTCCAGTGGTTCGGGCCTAGTGCAAAAGGCGGGCATAGGCAGGAAGATCATGCCGCCCGCCCGAGCAAGGGAAAGCATGTTATCGAGGTGCACTACACAGAACGACTCTCACATGACCAACACGATCTTCCTTCTCTTCTTCAGCGTCACATTGCCCACAAGACGAACCTCTCCCAGTGAACTGTGCAGTGGGATCCATACTCTTGATTGATCCAAAGTGATCCGATGATGATGATAGCTCCGCGAGCAACATGAAAAAAAAAAGTATTCTACAGTACTTACATATCCCACAGCTGTGCATACTCAAACTGTTATTCTGTCCGTGGCAGGTGCATTTCTCTCACTTATTGTGTTTACAGATACCCAAGACACCTACTGGCAAGTCGTTGCGTCGCGTTTTGCAATAGCAACATGAAAGACGAACAAGGGCGCAGGCTAAGCTTTATATAAAGGATGGGTGACCCATGGACTTGCTCGCTCAGTGGCGACACTGCAACACGATGCAGCTGGGTGAGCATGATGATGAGAAATTTCAACCGTGACTGGCAGGTGGAGAGTCGCGTCAACGTTAGTGCCACTGCAGATAGTTATGTTCGAGCTGCAGGCGGGTGGTGCCATTACTCGCAGTGGTGGTGCTCATGCATATGTACAATCCATTGCCATTGATACAATACACAAGCATTTCAAGCAACTTGTTGAATAGAAAGAAAAAGAATGAGAAAGGCTTCAGAAATTACAGAGTGTTGAACGTTGAGGCACTGGTAGATCGTCGTAAATCTCAACAACTTGAGCAGCTACGGACTCCAACTTTTTTGGCTATGTGCTCCATGGTCTGTGCTAGCTGTATGCATAATTTTATAGCTACTGGAGAACGGGAAGGCAGTCGTAAAATCTCGAGGAAACGGCCTCGAAAACGGGACATTTGCTTGCATCCATGTTTGCACTTGTTTACACGCGCATAGTGTAACCCTTAGCCGATATGCTCGCTTCGCTCGCAATCACTTGGATCCTATGTGAATATTATAATATACATGCCGCATGAGATCATTCAACTGGCATTATACGAGTGGCTTCGTGACCGCGTTTGCTGTGGAGCCTCGTCTTCAAGGTGCGCCTCCCCGAATGACGGGTATGTTTGTCGCATCGTACTCATAGAAGTAAGGTTTGTGGCGGCGTACACCTAACGCATCGTCGATGGCTGATCCATACTTGATCAGCGCTGCCTCTGAATATGCCGTGCCGATGAGCGATAGGCCAAAAGGACAGTCTAAGACTCGTCCGTCAATGTCAGTCCCACGAGAGAAAATCACGAAACTGACTATAGCTGTCAAACCCGACCGGTAGCGTGAGCATGGGGTATCCCGCCTGCGCGGGCACATTTGTGGCCGGGCTGTTGTCGTCGGACGGCACCAGCAGTGCATCAAGCAGGAAGTTGTCACCGTCTTCTGTGGTGTAATTCAACGCGTAGTCGATGCCCATCTTTCGCGACGAGTAACGGATCCAATCCTATGTACGAGATTAAGGGAGTCAGATGGTCTACATAGGCGGACTGGGAGACAGATATAGCCAAAGACATACTCGGGCTTGGTGGTAGGTCTCATTGTAGGCCCCGTGTGTCGCTAGACTGGCGGCGAAGCCGTCTTGGCCTGACTCGAAGGCCGGAGTCGAATTCTGTGCAGCCAGGCAGTCAAAAATCATTACTCGAGTCAACGATTGGAAGAAGGATTCCTGTAGCCCCTATAACAGGATGCATCGTGCCCGCCAACATACCGCAATACCACCCTCGAGGATCGTGTATACGTCATTGAAGGCCATGATGTCCTCGAGCGAGCGAATGTTCGTGTTGCTGAGCTCGGACAGGTAATCACGGATGTTGTTGTAGAAATCCACCGTCACAATCGTGTATTCGCTCATGTTCGCTGAGGGAGCATATTTCCAGTCCCAGCCTGGGGGAGGACGAGCGTTAGCTGATGATCGTGCAAAAAAATCGGCAATTTGAATTTGCTGGCTGCACCTACCATTAGGGCTGACCATGATATCAGCGTACTTGTACTCTGTGTTGTTGTATATCGTGGCGCCTGCCTGCGAGATGAACTCTGCTCTTTCCATGCTTCTATGGAAAGTTCTAAAAGTGAACACACCTCCGCAATCACGTCTAGTGCGGCAAACAGTGTCGGTAGCTGGTTCTTCGTTGAGGGAGTGGTCCAAACTTTCCACGGAATACCGAACTAAGTACAACGACTATCAGCCAAAAACATACGCGTTGTGGATTGGTGAAAAAGACCTACACGTGCGCCCTGCAACGCGGTCTTGTTGGAGAGGTAGTCTGTGTAGTTGCGCAGCGCTTTTCCTTCCTGTTCGAAAGTCTTCGGGTCGCGAGGGTCGATGCCGACGATGGCTGGAAATGAACCGCGATCTCTGATGAGACCAGGAAAGTTTGTAGGAAGCGGAGGAACCGACTTTGAAAGGCAATAACGGCATCCTCGAAGGTCCGCCCGAAGCTGCCCAATGTATCCTGCGAGTGGCTTTCTGGAATGATCCCTGCACGGGAGATCTAGAATAGATGTGAAAAAATGAGCAATTTTCAATGATACGGCTAGAAGATATTGACAAGGCCAACGGTTCCTTTGATACCGATGATAGATGCACGCTCCGCAGGTGAACTTGAGAGATTAAGAATATCGTTTGGGCTTCGAGAATAAAAAATAAGTTTACATGATGGAACCGTCAGTCTCAGTTCTTAAGAAAAAAATGATAAATAGCCCGCCCTGCTAACAATGCGGATGCACCTACCCGTAGGCGACTGTTACTAAATTTGCAGAAACGGCATGGGCCGCTTTGGAAATCTTCAGATCTAAGGAAGCAGGAGAATGCGGTGAACACGTACATCCAGAAGACGATCCGCCAGGCTCCTGCGTGAGATTAAACGAGTTTCGAGCTTGACCACCGCGCGCGCTGTAGCCCTCAGAGTACGAATTCGACCGCATATCTGCCCATTCTGACAAGTTGCTATGTCCCAGAATGATCGCGCCCGCCTGACGCATGAGTTTGACTTGGCAATTTTCAATGAATGGTCGAGAAAATGAGGGTATGCCTTATACCGGCATGTGCATCACGGGGCACAATGGAGCCTAAAAGGGCAAGAGAGCCTGCGCTGGTCTGCATCTTGTCTGCTGTAGCATAGTTGTCCTTGACTAGCACCGGTATCTTTATCCTCAAAAGTTAGTGGCTGTAATAAAGGACAAAAAAAAAAAAACAAAAAAAATTTCACTCCATGCATGGGCCCTTTTTTCAGAGTCAAGGTGAGTACTACAGGCAATAAAACACGTCTCAACGATCCCACCTCTAACAAAGCCAGCCTCTCGTTCACGATCGAGCTCGTCAGCAATAGTGAAGGCATCTGGGTTCATTTCAATCACAGACCTCGTGTTCACGACTGAGCATGCGACGTGATTATAGCAGAAGGTAAGACTTACTTGATCATGGAATCGACTTGATCGATCCGGCGTACATAGCAGGCAACAAGCTGTTTGCTGTTCAACAGGCCACGCGACATCCAGTCCTGAAGTTGGGAGACGGTTGCCTCTTCGAGATCCAAGCCTTGACATTTGGGCATGGGAAACAGAGTCTCGGCGGGGGTCGTAAGCGACGCGAAGGCGCATGAAGCCAGAAGGCCAAGAATGAGATGTAGTTTGAACACTGCTATCATCATGACAATCTAGCACTATTACCCCGGCTTCAGAGGTCGGGAAAAGCTCAAGTTGGGTACGCGCGTTGAGGCTCCGCTTTGTATGTATCTTCTACATACACTGGGGACCGAAAGATCGCTGTCCGATGGCGATTTGAAACCGTAGGAGAGCACCTCCGATTCCCAATTACATGCATGTCCAATATTGGTTGGTCTACCTCCATTAGGGAGGTGTGCGAGTAGTAGCATTTCTCTGGGCGCTTTGCTCAAATCTCCATCCCGGCGGAGGTATGTACTTCCTCTGCAAAGGAGTAGATGGGTGTCTTTGGCCAGCTTTGCAACGGAGACACCCAGAACAAAGCTCAACAAAAAAAACATCGGTTGGTTGATCAGGGGCATTTGTTAAAGGCACTGCCATCGCTATGTAAGTAAGTAAGTACCACGTGCACCTCCTTAATTGAGGCCGGGTCCCAAATTCGGATTTTGCGTATCCAACATGGATTCCAAGACATGGCCAAGGCACCCGAGAAGCCTATAGAGATGTGGTAAGCCCCCCCTGGAAAATATTACATTCGTGCGGCCCGCGCACCTCCATAGAAGGCAGTAGTGCGGCAGCTGATGGGTACATCATTATTATAAGCAGTGATTAAATAAGCAGAGTATGCAGACTTACACCTCAACATATGTGGTCGAACGACATTGCAGGCGAAAATTGAATATTGACAAGTAGGTGGATTGGATTGTATATTGTTTTCTTTCTCTCCGTCCCAAAGAGGCAACTCGCGGATGACGCACGTCTAAAGTTCCCTGTTTGGCACAGTTACCTCTTCTAGCAGTTATCATGAAGCCCTCATTCGAGAAACCGTCAACGCGCCTTCTACCTTCCGGATTCCTGCTACCGTCCATCCACGCGTGGCCTGCGTTCTTCACGTCAGTTCATTCGTCTTGCGTCTTTTGTCCATCTTTGCGGCTCCTCTCGTTACTCGATCTAATTAGAGAGTTCCTGCAGACCACAACCTTACTTAAATAACAATGCCGCAGCCCTCGAGCAATGGACGCACCTGATTTTGTCATATGCGCGCCATTGCAGACTATGGCATCTTCGACGCGAAGACGCGGAGATAACTGGTAGCGAATGGAACGAGGTGTTGAGAAACGAACGTATCAATCGTGCGTACGTTCTTCATCGATCACCATTCCATCCTATTGTCATCATTCGCGGGTGCCATACCGTTTGTTCTCCCCTACAAAAATAAACATAAAAACAGGGAGATTGCAATCGGATTATCTATCCCAGATCATGGCGCACCTTGTCGCTCGGAGTCAAGCTACATACGATCCCCCGAACCAGACACATACCATCCTTCTCTTTTGGCGTACGCCCGAGGAATGGGCCGATGTTCTATACCAGTGGGCTGACACAACCGGCCAGCTGAACACGATCCTCACTCTGTACGAAATCACGGATCCGCCGGTGTCCTCACCGCTTTCCGGCATACCAATGTCGCTCTTACGGCACGCCATCACTATTCTTACGAAGTCGGGCCGCGCGCAGATCATCGGCGTGGCGGATGGAGAGGGCGTGCGGTTCCTCCAGAGGGTCGGGCGACAATAGCGATTTCTGCTGCCCATCCACTGTATCTGATGTGATGCGAGAAGATGTTTGTTGCAAATGGGCGCTGTACCGCGTTTATTCGGTGACAGCGAACCCGTCGTAGATGTGTTCATAGATTGCCTGTCTTGTTGAACATGGAGAGTACTCTGTATCCCAAATACTTTGATATACCTCAAGACGTTTATTTGAGGTCTTAAAAGGTTTCGGGATACCCATTAGTACAACCTGAAGCTAATCCCAGGTCGAACCTCTGATAAGCCAAGGCTGTGCAAACACCATGTTTCTGTCCCTGCAACGACCTATGTTTCCTCGCGAGACGGGATAAAATACAGTCTGAAAATACAAGAGAACACCACGTAGAGGTAGTAACTGCTGACAAGGATGGTTGTTGAAGAGATGAGTCAACCAATAGCGCATGTGGGGGCCAAATCCGGACAGCACGAACAGCAGGTTATTGGCGTGCCGCGTGTAGATCTCTCGCAGCCCTTCCTCTCTTGTTCTCATCCCAATGTCCACGGCACTAGCGCCGCCGTCGCTGCAGGAAGCGACGAAGAGCTCGACTGATACCTGGCACCAACATCTCGAGTTACTGTTTCACGAAGCGAAAGACCGATTCCCCGATGTCGTCTGGGAGCTTGTCGACGATGAAGACAAGCAGCACGTCGAGGCCGAGGTCTGGGGACACAAAGGTACGTATCTACCTCCGAAATTCGCTGGTTTCTGTGTTCCAAGTTCTCATCCATGACATCCAGCAATGGTCTATGCGCGTGCCCCCCCAAACTTCCAGACTCGCTACTTCAATCGCGGGAATCCGAGCTCTGCGTCCATCCTCGGTGCTAGCACTTTTTCTTTCGACATCCCTGACTTTCCGCGCACGCCTTCCCCAATGTCGGCTGTCTTGCGCTCGACGTCCCCTGCTCCTTCTGGCCAAGGAGCGTCTTCTCTCCTACGATTGACAACAACGATCAATCCCACCCTCTTTTCCAACGAGTTGGGCTATCTTTACACAGGCAAGGGCTTCGGCGAGGCCTTTGAGTTTCTTTTCGATGCCGCCGACGCGTCAGGCGACAGCGAGATGGATGCGGAAGAGATGCGTCTCGACAAACTCCGCAAGGACTTGGTGTACATGTGGCGCTCGCGTCTTTATTCCGACGTCAAGATTTCGCTCACCGGTGTTTTCTCGTCCTCGAACCACGAAGCGACGACAGCTATTTTCTCTGTGCATCGCTTCATCCTCGTGTCCCGGTGTGAATATTTTCACCACGTGCTTGTTGGTTGGCCAAACAAGCCGTCTAGCGATACCCTCACCCTCCCGTCCCCTCCTTTCACGCCTGCTTCTCTGCATTTTGCTCTAGGATTTATATATACCGGCACGCTTATTTTTTCCAACCGCACATACGATCTCGACACCGCGTTTGCGATTTTACGTAGTGCGACGTACCTCTCTTTGCAGACACTTTATGACGAGATTCAGGCTCGCATTGTACAGGAGATGATGCACGGCCTCTTCCACGCGTTTCTCGAGTTCTCCGAGTACGAGAGTCTTACGAACGGCAAATGGGGTACCGGAGGATGCCGATGCCGCCAATGCGCCCGTCGCGCGCCACGCGTCCTTCAGTTTGCGATCAGCGACGACGTTAAGAACATGCATCTTGATCGTGGCGCACGACGAGCGCTTGTGGGTCTTTTTGGTGAAGGCTGGGTTACCAGCGAATTCGCCGAGCTTCCTCAGAAGATTCGCGATGGTCTTCTGAAAGGTGTAGGAAAACGCACAACGCCGGAAAATGCGTTCGCACTCCTGTACGCCGCGCATCATGCGCTAACGAAGCTCAGCAATATATCGGCGCCATGGACTAACGTGGTAAAGGAAATGATCCTTGAGGGACAGAAAACCATCTCAAGGCTGTTCTGCTCCAACGGGCACCAATGTTTTGCGCAAGAAGAATGGATGGAGATCATGCGCAATGATGGCGTGGGTTTTGCAGATTCTGAAAAGGTCGACTGGGTCATGGCGGCCGTCCAGCGAGGATTGAGTGACAGGTGGGCACCTATGACTTATCAGGTACGCTTTTTCAATGAAAAATTCCCAAAAACATTTTCCCTGAACTGTTTGGTTTACAGACCTTGGTGTCCGATATCCTCCTTCATCCTCACCCGACCGAAGTCAATGCGGCCATGTTATCGCAGCGTTCAATTGTACGGGTGAAAGTCGAGGCCGCCCGCATGGGTGTTTTGAAATATATTCGTCAGCATTGGATGAATATCAGGACGGCAGGAGGTTTCGATGACTTGGAGGGCTGGGCGATAAAGGAAATTAGTGATTGTATGTTTTCCTTCTGTGTTGACCTATCGTTACTGAATTTACTTTTAGCCATTGAAATTCCGCTCGAGGAGCTACTGATGCCATCGTCGGATAAGGTGTTCTCCCGAGGCAGCACTAACGGCCATGGCCGTCTCACGGTTCGCAACGCTGCTCGTGACAATGACTCCATCAGCGACGCGATAAGCGTGCACTCTTCGATGCGCGTGAGCGTTCTGAGCAAACATCTCCCTGTGAAACGGGGTACGACACCAACAGGGTCACGGCACCCGTCACTGGCATCCTCTTCGTCGAGCGTTGCATCTAGTGTGAAGAGTTCTGTTACAGCCCGTACGGCACAATCCATTGCGGTGCGCTCCACCCGAAGTACGGTGATTAGCACTTCTCGTGCTACAAACGCTACTAAGAAGACAGATGGACGCCCTGATTCTAAACTAGCCCCTGCGCCTGCGATTGTACGGCCAAGCGAAGGTCTATCCCATCAGACATCTTCTCGTCCCTCCTCCAGAGACTCCTCTTATGCGACACCGTCACGATCGTCATCTCCTTCGCGCGAGTCTGGTGTATCGTCACGGATGTCCAATTCGACGCCATCCGGGGGCAACTCGCCTACCCCCATGGATGTGGATGAGCCCAATAAGACTGGAGAGCAAGAACGACGTACCACTCGGAAGGCGCCTCTTCCGAAGAAAATTGTATCTCGACACTCAATGGCGTCGTCTGTCAGTACTGTATCAACGGCGACACGGACCAGGAAGATGAGTGGCTCGTCGGTGAAGAGTACGACGTCCGTCTCCACGCTTCGTAATAACCGTGCCGTGCTGAAGCCTCCGGTGCCGTCGCCCCGAATGACGACCAGGACAGTTTCTTCCCCCAGTCGGGCATCTACGACGTCAACGTCGACTAGCAGTCGACCGTTGTCGAGAGTTTCAACGAACAGTACTAGTACGGCGGGTACGACTACGTTTCGCACGGCTCCCAGTGAAGCTGCGACTGTCCGGTCCCGGACGACGTCATCCACTTCGACTTCGAGGGTATTGACGCCCCATCTACCGCGTGCCAGGCGGGCAAGTGCGTCTTCGGTATCCTCGACGCGGTCAACTAATAGGACCCCTGTGAAAAAATCACCTGTACCACCCGTCCCCACTCTAGATGTTAAATCAACTAGAAAGGCACCCTCCATCGCCAGCCCCACAAAATCGACGCCGGTCAAGACTATCATTCCCGTGGCCCCGAGACATAGGCTACTTGACAAGAAGACTGGCGATGCGGCCTCTACTCCATCCATTAGAAAGAGCTCCGCCAAGAACGCAGGGAAGACGTCGAGCAGTATACTTGTTAAGGCGTTAGCCAAAGGGAGCGAGCACAAGAAAACGGATAGTGCGGCTACCGATTCTACAGTTGTCGGTTCTATCAAGCGCCGGTTGTCCACGGAGACAATCAAAAAATCTATATTTCCCACTGTACCCGAGCCCAAGGGAGCTACTCTCGAGATTGGTATCCCGTGCATCATCACGTCGAAACGCAAGCGTTTCAAGGCGTTCGCACGATATATTGGTGAGGTGGAGGGAGAGGATGGCCCCTGGGTTGGCGTCGAGGTGCCAATTCCTGGTGGTGGCGACCACTGGGGATCCGATTCTGATTCGACGTCTGGCACGCCAGATCCCGCCAGCATACCGTATGACAGACAGTGGCATGATGGTACTTGGGGAGGTATTAGGTATTTCGAGCTCGGTGGGCATGGAGGTTCAGATTGGGATTACTACGGTGACGACAGCATGAGCCGTGCAGCGCGCAGGCGCAGAATAGACGCGAGCGGGAGCAGCTTCCTTGGTAAAGGCGCTCGTAGGGATGCACGTCGATTCCGTAGCTCCAGCCCGACTGGCTCGGATGCCTCGTATCTGGAATCTCGCGGTCTTTTCGTGCGACCACAACAAGTCTTGTACGTCGTCGATGCCGTCGGTCCCGACGTCTAGTGACTCACCTATGATACATTCGACAATCAAAACTCCAAATTCAGTGCGTTGGTTTATCGTTCCTTTTTCAAGTTGTGATTCCCTATATGTGTCTTCGTATACCAATGGTTGTACCTGTTATCTTTCATTACTACTCTATGGCATTTTCTTTCTCTGCATTGGATTCCCTTTTTTTGATTCCCTCCAGTTTGCTTTCCCTGGTGCAATGCATTTGTGTATTCCTTAATTGCTACTCGTATTATGCAACAGGTACTTGGGTACATCACGTTCCTTTATAATTCTATTTTCGTCTTTTTTATCCCCTCTAAATAAAACCAATTCAAGTCCACCTAATCATCTATCGATGCTCCGCTTCAACCGGATTTCCTGTTATAGGTGAGTTTCTCAAGATTCCCGAAGACGGTGGCATATCTTACTGATTTCTCAGGAGTAAGGACTGCAGTAAACTCCGCGGCGTTAGCGAGTGAACATTGAACATCTGTTGGCGTCTGCTCCCATCATGCTGTGCGGATGTGATTCGGACTGTGTAGACATCCCGAGGCTTCAGTATTCCGAGTTTGAACAGAATGAATGAGAAGACGATGGTGGACAGTCATATCACCGTCGATAACAAACCTTACTTGCATGATTTGATCCCAAGCTTAAGGTATCTAATTCTTGTACAATCTCAGGCTCCCAGTTTGACATTGCTGCGGGCCAGGCTCCTATACGCTGTGTGAAACGAGTCGGAAGTTGCGGAATGGTAAAGCAGGTGGGTGTCTCTATCACAGATTTCAAAGGGTGTATTCTAATACCACTTTCCGCAGACAATTTATCGCCTCTAGTCAAGACCAGCCATGTCCAGTGGTGGTCCCGACCACAGCGTCATCTGGCAGATGGGGGCTTAATGGGACTGTTATGATATCTCAAGCCACTAAACAATGCCCCAACGACCCGATTGTTTTCGCATCCGTACTCGACTAACTCGCCCCTTAATATGTTCCTGACAGCCACCAACGTCAGGTAGTGCTGTATCGGCCAAAACATCGGCGTCGACATCGTTCCAAGGACTCGTGATCTGACAAGATGGGTTGTAGGTTTCGTGTTTCTTATCTTACTCTGGTGCGAATCCTCATTTTATATCAGTACCGCCGTCAATTGGCGTCGAGTGGCACCGCCGTCGACATACGCCTTAACGTGCGTGGCGGTGGCCGAGACGTCGCCGACTAGTACATTTACCGTCGACAAGACCTGCGCTTGTATTGACCCGTGCAAAGGGATTGGCCGCGCTCGTTCCTCGGGTTTCATTGTTTTTTTTTTGGAGTCAGGTACATACTTGTCACCGCACTGTGGTGCGAAGTGGTACGTCGTTCTCTCTGTGGCAGAAGATCAGTTACTTCCGCTTGACATCGGGCAAATTTATTCGCACTATTTTTTGCCACATGAATGAATCAGTCTCCTGTATGTTCTACCGCTATCCTTCCCGTCTCCGCTGAAAACTATGATCTCACGGTCGCAGATGGACCTATTCTAGCCTTAGGCTGAGCACTATAAAACAAGTGGTAGACCAACGGTGGCGAACCCATCTTCCATCGAAGAATAGTCTTTCCCTCCGTCGTCATCCGCCATGTCCCAAACATCGCGTACGTCCCTTTCTAACCTACAGAATCTTTATCCCTCACTTTTGTGTGTCAGATGCCCGCAATGACCTCCACAACCTTGCTCGCCGGTTGGGTTATCCTATGGAGTGGATTGATGTCCCAGCTGGCCCGCAGCACCAACCAACCTGGCACTCGACGGTCTATAGTATGTCTTCATCCTTCTAACTTTGTTCGTTCGTCAATGACACTCTTCCAGTTCGAGGTATTCAATATGGCTCTGCCTACGGTCCCACGGTGGCTGCGGCCCGTGAAGCCGCTGCTCAGGAAGCTTACCTGCAGCTAAGCCAAGCGTCGGGCTTCACGTAGAACTTCGAGGATGGCTCGGCGCGTATAGATATATTCATGAGGCGTTGCCGCCTTGCAGCTGCATTCACCTTACATGAGCCACCTTACACATGGCGTATTCCGAATGCAATAAGTTCAATACAGCCGGCAGTAATTGTTCTGCTCACTAGTAAGGTATTCCTCAGTATTCAAAGGTGAGAAAGACGACGCAGAACATTGTGTTGGGTGGTCGACTCCCAGTCTTCGTGCAATGGTATCGATCAGGTAAGTAAATTGGTCATAAATTTATATAGCAGGACTGAGGCTTTATAGTAAGGTCGATAAAACATTGTGAACACTCTACATAGCACACAAGAAAGTGGTATAGGGTTATAATGATGAATATTGGAAACAACGCGGCATCTCGATGATGGAAGACGGTAAATCAGTTCGAGGTGCACGTCCAGTATCTCAAAAAGGCGTCAATCCATGGCGCTGACAGAGATACTCATAGGCCTGGTCAGCCGCCATGTCCTTCGCCGAGTCGACAGTTGATGCGATGCCTCTGCCATGCTCAATATGGTTTACTGTAGTTAGTGTCAGAAAAAGGGCTCGACGACAATCGAACTTCACGAACCGTAGACAATGATGAGCCATTGGGGATGAACGGAGGAACCCATGTTTGTGGCGTCTGAGTATTCGATGGGGTATCCCATGGTCCGAACGAGGTTGTTAAGGCGGACACGTGGAGAAACTTGACGGATCACATCAAAAAAAAAAAACAAGAGAAGACAATGTTGATAGACATGCCATACGCCGCAGCATCGTTGGAAAAGCGCATCGCGTGGGCGTGGAGAGTCGAAGGAACAGACGCACGGCTGCAGCAATAGCGACAAAAGAAATCTCTCGTGTGGGTGAGAGTTGAGCAAATGATATGGTGTCTTTTTATATGCACTCCGGTCTCCTCGGGGTGCAAGAAACCAACTTAGCCCTTACGGGAGAAGAGTGACAGCGGGCCTGGCGAATGTGTTTCGGTATGGCTTGCCACATGCTGGCACTCCGGCAGATTGATCCGACACAGCTAGTAATGCATTTAGAACAGTTTCATAAGGAAATGACTGAGTTTGGAACCTGACAGAATGCGGTGTACAATCAATCCAAGTGTGAGACAATGCATGACGGTATGTGCAAGGGGTGCGAACGGTCCTACTCAGTTGCCGGAAGTACCGGTATAAAAACACCGATAAGCACGAGGGAGAGACTTCACCTCGGTAAGAGATAGAATAAGAATACTACGAACATCTCCCAGCCTCAATTTCGGGCCTAGCGTGAAACATGGTATTTCGGTATCACTTCTTAATAATGCGACAGTCTACACAGACTTGAGGCAGTGGCACCGAGGCTCGAGCGGCAACCCGATTCCACGTAGAGGAAAAAACGTGAAAGAGCGGTAAATAAATGAATGTTTTTTTTTTGCTTTTGGAGGTACAAAGCGCCAAGTGCCAATGCCGGTCGTGGTGACACTGACAGTTGGCAGCGAGCAACGTGCTATCATTAACGGGACTTTTTGACAGACGGCGATCATTCCAGTCGGTGTACTTACCCGAGCAAATGAAGTGTCGCCAAAACAGTGGTGAGATTTCGAGTCGTCGCTGCTTCAAGGCGAACAGCCTCTGACCCGGGCACAGTACGAGAAAAAGGGCGCTGCACAGGCACGAATAACGAGTCCAAATAGCCAAATAGACAGAAAAATATAACTTTCACAGTCAGTGCACAGCCTCACAGTCGGTGATCGCGATCTGTTCGATCGGCGTCTGTCTCAGTTTGATTTCACCGCCTGTAGGCTAAGCTTGTCCATGGTCACCTCGAATCCATACATACCTTGTAGTTATTTGCAGAGTCCACTGATGATTCTTGTAATATCGCTTTGGATTTATCCTAAAAGGTCTATGCTTGTGCATGAGTGATGTCGACAATGACAATTCAGAATCATACGGCTCTCGAATCTGAATCCACGAAATCTGCTTCTACACGACACCGAGGTATTTCCAAGTTTCGAACTTACTCGTTTCGTTGTCTGTGATGCTTGAGAAACTATCCTGGCAAGTTTCTACGTCGTCATCCTAGTCACGGTGAAACGAGAAGTGACGAGTCCGAGGCCTCCTTATTCCGAGAGTTGACATCGACTTTGAAACGGGGTTAGACTAGGGTAACCGACAGGATCAGACAGTTCAGACTACAGTATAAAGCACCCACTCTCATCCTCAACCTCTCTTTACTTCTTGACTTCAATCTGTGCAGATTGTCATCGCTGTCTTCACTCCTTTCGCTTGCCCACGTTGCTCTTGTACTCCCGCAACACATTTGCCATCTGCTATCAATCTACGCCATGTCTTTCGATGCTTCATATCATGTGAACAACCTTTCTGGCTTGACCTTCGATTTCATGAATGGTCGCATCCTTCTCGAGAATCCTGTTGGAAGAGGCGCCTACGGATATATCTACCGCGGTCGTGACATCTCACGACCCAAACACGAACAGACGCTCTATGCAGTCAAGTGCATAGAGATGCCTACACCTGGAACACTGCGCCATACTATCTTCGAGACTGAGTTAGCCGTCCTCGACATGCTCGGGGACCATCCTAACATCCTCACCTTCCATGGTGCCGCTTACCACTCACCTCACGTCTTCCTTCTTTTGGATCTTTGCGAAGGCGGGGACTTGTTCAATGCAGCGACAAGGACGGACTACTTCGCTAACGAAGACGCTGTCAGGAATACCTTCCTACAGATCCTAAACGCCGTCCAATACTGTCACTCTAACGGTGTTTACCACCGTGATCTCAAACCCGACAATGTTCTCTTTTCGAAGCATGGACACGTTTATCTCGCTGACTTTGGCCTCTCGACCATGGAGCCCACCACATATATAACAGGCGTCGGAACCAAGGCATACATGAGTCCAGGTACGTTAGTGGGTTTGTATATCAACCCATACAACAGGGTTGATTCCGTCCATTTAGAGTGCCTCGGAGAGGACATTTTGTGTGTCGGTTTCGACAATGGTCCCAACGACGTATGGGCCTTGGGCGTTTTACTCCTCAACATCCTCACCTGCAAAATGCCTTGGCCGCGAGCAGCTTACCATAATGTCAACTATTCTGCCTTCCGTACTAATCCTTCCTATCTTCGCGACGTCCTCCACACCTCCGCACCTTTACAGCGGATTCTCCTGCGTGTCTTCGATCCTAACCCTACACTGCGCATGGATCTCACCGAGTTCAAGCAAGCCATGACAGAAGTACCATGTCTCAGGCGCCAAAATGAACCCCTGGAGACACAGCGCAAAGAGGACCTGATTCGCGAGATCCAGTGGCGTATCATGGCTGATGCCGCGGCTCCTATTCTGTGTACACAGCCGATTTCGGAGGAACATCCAGCCATGCGCATGAATTCTGACATTCTCTATTGCCGGACGAGTACGATGAGTGAAACGGATGTTACGAGCGCTACCGATATCTCGAATATCTCTGCGTCCTTGCGGGCGAACCAGCCATCAATCGCTCTCCCTCCGGGTCCTGATCACATTGTCGCTTCGGAGATGTCCTCTCCCTCTCTCACACCCAGCGATACCAGTGAATCTACTGTTGAAGATACACTCGTTACAACGCCACAGCAGCCTGCTTCCAACGAAATCGCGGATGTCGTGTCAAACATGCCGGACGGACCCATTATCAGTGTTGGTCGTGTTAAAATCACTGTTTCCACGCCAGACGACTCGGCGTTGGTCACCTATGCGATTGCTACTCCCACTCTTCCCCCATTCCCTCCGGTGAACATGCCATCAAGTAGTGAAATGCTGAATGGATCCCCGGCATTGCCGTCCCCACCGTTGGCCACGAAGACGCAGTCCCATCCCTTCTTCCCTATGTTCCACCATCATGGCACACTTCGGTCCGCCTTCCATAAGCTCCACACGCGTATCTTTGGCTAGCACAGCCGCGAGCGGATGCTTTTATGATCTCTTGTCTGTTATTGTACTGCTTTCTTGCTTTCGATTGCATTCTTTGTAAACGCTTGTAGACGCTTTATCGGACACTCACTTGTACCAGCACTGATGTTTTACCAGTAAACATGAGAAATAAAACTTTTCGTGTCAATTCACTGTTTGTTGATTGTATTGCTCTATTTCTGTATTCGAACGCTGCATCGGTCAGTCCGATTTATGCGCGGCCCGTGAACATGAAAATGGTTATCTGTGCCTTGGTGGCAGCGCTGCAGTGTGAATGTGGTCTAGCGACGGCCAAGCTGAGCATTATATTGCCGCAATACGATGAAACCACTAGCTTTCACTAGTGGTACACTGCAGCTGTGATTCTGTGAAATTTTCGCCCATAGATAGCCATTCCGCGTGGTTTTTTTGACAATGCATATCCCGCAGAACAGCTTTGTCGGACGAATTCGGATATCATGCGAGCTCAACGACGGGAAACAGATCGAGTAATTCTTTGCGCCGCAGATTTCACTGCTCAACAGACCGATTTATTACTCAGTTCAGAAGACTCCGTAGATGGCGGCGCCTTGAACAACGCATGGTACCCGTGCGAACTGTAATAGTCCCACGAAATAGCTCTCTAATAGCTCATCGTGAGCTGATTTCAATTATATGCATTCTTGCTCATTATTCTTTTTTTATGATCTTGTCTCTTTCATTAACTTGTAGGATATGAACGTCGGTTGCAGACATTTGACTCCCTCAGACTTCAAACACTGCGGCGGTACGTGTGTTTGGAGTCACGACAACTGTTCCGCCTCTAACCGCCTAGCATGCCGTCCCATAGGTATCAGGCACTGCAAGATCAGGGCAACGGCCACACTTGCAATATTCGGATGTGCCAAAGGGGCCACAATGGTTGCTGTTCTGACGATCGTAAACTTCGCGTCGTATGCAGTGGTGCCTCACCATGACTACAAAAGGCCATTCCTGTCTGTCGTGCTGTAGTACTATTGAATTTTATTGTTTGGATCACTTGTCTCGAAAAGCCCGAAGAGCCCGAGCACTCGCATTGCAACTTCTCACCGGCTATGGTTTTTGCGGATTCCCCGCATTGTCAGAATTCCAGCCGTATACGTCCTGTGTCTGCGGGACTGGAGGAGTAGGCGGAAGGGGGGGGGGGAGGGTTTCCGCGATACACGCAAGATACACGCAAGGGGGAATTTTTGTGCTGGCGTCACAGCTCTTCGTTCCATATAAATCCACCTCAAAATTGTCCTACAACAATCATCAGCAAGGCATTTTCTGCATTCTTCAGCGAAAGTCACTAGAACTCACAGTATTCGTACTCATCATCAAGCATGTCGCTTCCCCAACGTGAGTGCCGCTGTCACTCTGTTCCAGATGCTCAGAGAAGCTAACGGCGTATGTTGCTCCTTCCGTGCAGCCGAGACGACATTGCACAACTGGGCGGGACGCAATGGCCACCGTTTGCAATGGGAGACAGAAATGTCTGGTCCCCAGCACAGAGTGATTTGGACCTGTAAAGTTTTCGGTAAGAGTTAATGTGCTTGTCTAATGCGGATGAAGCTCCAACGTACCACATAGTTGACGGCGTACCGTACGGAACAGGCCAAGGAAATACGCGCCAGGAAGCCAAGCGTGCTGCGGCACAACAGGCGTTGGCATACCTCCACATTACCGACAATTAGAGATCGTGTACACTGGACCAGAGCGACCTTAAAAGGGGGAAGAAGCAGTGAGTTCACCGGACAAGAACTTTGTGGTCTCAAGTTGATGATAATTCGGCGTTTACCTCTCGACAGGCCTGTTTGAGTAAGTAGACATTTGCAGGAGTGGAGAGATGTAGTACAGAATGAATGGTGTTTGCTAAAAGAGCCAAAAATGATAATAAGACCGTCATTTTTCCCTTTGAGAAAGGACAGCACGTGCCGCCCTGCCGAATTCCGTCTTCGAGACACCTGATAGGACGAGTTAATATGTTCCATAGACAAGATGCACCTCCCTAAGTAAAAAGAAACGTAACGGCGATTGCATAGAAGCAATGGTTGGAGATTATTGTTTCTCGACGAACCATTAACAAATTTCGCGTAGTGAAAGGCCCCGAGCGCTTACCATAGATGTCCCACAAGAAATGCTGGCAATCGACAACAATTATCGGCAGCCCGTACAAAATTTAAGGTAGTTCACAGCGTATCCGATTGTGGAATACTCTGTAGTAAATAGTAAACACAGCTTAAGATAAGCAAATAAGCTGCAATCGCTTACTACTAACTTGGGTTCCATACCGGTGTCTAGATTTGTTTCCGGCGATCAACACCGTAGCGACGAGTCACGTTCGAAAAATGCCGCGACTGGATAACAGGGTTGATAACGGCCAACGAACCACGATAGGCAAAAAGCTGGATGTTGGAGGCATCGAAGGATGGTGCCGATTGGATGACACTGTTGGAAATCACGGCTTTAGGGTTTGGAGCGTCCCAGAATAGAACAAAAATGTGTTCAAATTTCTGGTCGCTCAAGCTGAACTTGGGCGTTCTATGCCCAGGGAATCATTAATCAAGCTTCAAGCTTCAAGCTTCAAGGTAAGAAATTGATTATTCTCGCCTTGTTTCCTATTATAGCATGACACGTCGACTTCAGGTCATGTTGAAACTTTTCTGGAAAACCATGGAAGGGTCTCGAAATCCAGAATGTAACAATGCAAGATTACCAGAATAAGACATAGTTGAAAGAGAAATCTCTGAATGCCAAAAGGATGGGAACAAGAGTTTCGAGTGACTGCATGAAAATGCGGGAAACAGGTCAACTTGAAATCATTGCAACGATGAGTCATTCCGGTCTCGGAGCGGCAGATGCCGATGCAACGGGCATCGCTTTGTGTCCCATCTTTGTCACCCACCGCCATCTGCTTGTAAGCTTTCCTTCTCTCATCTTTCGTACGTGCAGCTGCTCATCATAGCTTCACACCAGTTCAAGTACTTTTCTGCATTATTTGCATTGTTTTGAAATTTGTTTTGTTGTTCGCAACACCCAGCTTGTTACTGTGAGTTCGCCCATTCATGACGATAATGTAGGCGCCACATTCAGCACTGACCTTCCCCCACCGGATCTTCTCTTTCAGTCCCCTCATGCCAGCAGTACTCCTCTCGTCGTCAAAGAGCAACCCCGTCGCGAAGATGGCTGCACATGCGACCAAGTCGCATTCCCGCGTGCCTCGCCGCAGAGGTAGGCGCCCGACCGGCGTGCACAGTGACGACGAATTCGAGCGTGGGGCTGCAACCGATACGGACGATGAGTCTGACGATGCCCTCACCGACTCCGCCTTCGACTCGGATTTGGAGAGCGGGGAAGACGCTGATACCTCCAGCCATGCCCATCGCGCTGTTACTCCTAGCACCAGTCCAAGCCCACCACCCACTGATGGTGTGAGCATGTCAGCTGCGCAAGTAAAGTCATTTTTCTCTGGTCAGGGGAATAAGAACTGGTCGGAGATGGTGACAGAGGATGAACAGTCTGGCATTCCCACCATCGATTTCGACCAGTTCAACGCAGAGGACGAGGCGCAGGATTCTCCTCGCCCAGTCGTCAGCGCCGTGCGTGATGGAGATAGCCTATCTGCTTCATCGGCATCGCGTCGTGCGTCTACGGGTGATGGCCAACCTCACCGCCGTCCTGTTGGCATGACTGCCCGACAAGCATATCAGCGGCGTCTCGAGAACGATCCGTCATATGTCCCGACGGTTGGAGAATTTTGGGGGCATGACGATCGTCTTTTAGACAAGGATCTGCGCAGTCTGAGTGGCTGGTGGAGAGGAAAGTGGCAGGGGCGTGGCAGGGGGCGTGGCAGAGGACGAGGCGGGTTCTTTGGAAGCCGGTCAGATGGCCTGACTCCTCCCAATGAGGAGGATATTTCGCCTGTCGAAAGACCGTGGAACCACGACGGTTTCGACGAACTACAACGTAGGGATACTGCACGGATCAAAGCACTCCGTGGTGGTTTCCGCGGTCGTGGCATAGTAAGTCATAAATGTGCCTGTTCGCACTGTTCTTACGTGGAATTTTTGAAGAGCAAACCGGCTTCAACGAGGATGACGTCGCCTGCTTCTACTGCGACGGCGCCTCCACCACCATCTAAGGAGCTGTTTCCGGCTCGTCCCTGGTATGCTATGAAGCCTGAGCACAGCTGGACAAAGCAACACGAAGCATTCCTATACAATGATCCCGGGTCGCGAATAAGAGGACACGTTGCTACGTACCGCGTTCGACTGCCTGGAAAGGCGCCGCAGATCGTTAAGGGTATCAGACGACCGGTTAAATCTGCTGTAGCATCGAAGTCGGTATCACACGAGCCAGATTTAACTGTGCATGTGCGTCTGCCGAGGGGCTATGTCAATCAGTCTGAGCCACCAGCGGAGTCCAAGGGTACACCTGAGCAGCCTGCAACGTTCGAAGACACGGCGTGTCAGACGGCTCAAGCTTCTATCGAAGAGGTGTTCACAGTCCGTCCCGAATTGGTTCCACCACCTCAACCTATTCCTCAGCCGCCACCACGGTCATTGGAGCTTGTGTCTGCTTCACTTCCTGAGGCCTCTATATCCTATGAACAACCCTCGGTAGCTGCACCCGCTCCTGTCGCCCCGGCGTTGCGTTCGTCGGCCGTTCCTTTCCAACCCTCACATTCCTCAACTCCGTCCCTTTCCCTCCCGCCACCGCCTGGCATTACCTCGATACCCAGCGGACTACCCATGGACAATGGACAGGCGAGCCCCGTTGCCCCGCAGGCAGTTTCGGGCAAGGTTGCAACTCCCGCGTTCATGATGCATGAGGCGCCATCCGAGTTCTCATCGAGTCCTGCGTTCGGCGAAACACACCCTGCGACACCCCCTTACCCATTGCCCGAGTTCTCACCCTTTGGTTATAGCCCGTACGCACCATACTACTATGCGCCCGAGCCATACGTGGCTGGACCAGGGTACGTACCGTACGGTGTCGATGGGCAGCCGCATCATATGTATGGCATGATGTATCCCGATGGACAGATGTTCAGTCCCGATCATGGAACCATGTATCCTCCCTCTGAGGCGATGTATGGTCCCTCGTCAGCAACTGCACCTGGCCAAGGCACTCCCACTGCGCCATACGGCGTCTTCGCGCCCCCGGAGGGTGCCTTTTTCCCTACGCAGGACCGCCAGGCTCAAGGCATCTACGCCCCTGATGGTACTGTTTATTTCCACTACAATTAGCCTTTTTGCTTCTTTCCTCGTATCTGGTCGCTTCTTGCGTCACTCATTACTTATCTCTGATTGATCGTCCAAACACACAATTTCTCTTCCTTTGTGGTTCTTATATGTAGTGACTTTTTTTGGTTCTCGTGCAACCTGTGTCAGCGATGATTTTTTTACGATTATACCTGGTTTTCCTGTTTCCCCTCGTCTCTGTCGCCGAGCTTCCTGACAATAATCGTATATTTTCCACGCCGCATGATTATATATTTTCTTCATTCTTTCCTTGTTCCTCTCACTCACGAATACTTTCTTCTCAATAATCCGTTTTGTCAGTTTTTTTCTGCTTTGATGATTGCACTCCGTTACCACGTGCGTGCATTAGCCTGATGTTGCATTTTGAGCGTCGCAACGTTTTATCCTCTTTCCCGATTCTATTGAAATCTCTTTTGATACATCCTTCGGTGTTTCTCGACTTTTTCTGTTCCGTGCTCTTCGTTTCCTGGACTGCATCTGATTCTCGTAGACCTGTCGTGACTTGACCTGCCTCTGCATGCATACATATGTAACCCATATACGTATGTCATCATACCTACAACAACACAATTCCATGTCTTTTTTGATCGTGTGATTTCAAAGTAGAGAACGTCTGGAGGAAAAACCCGGTTGAAGCCGAATTGCCATACTGGGAATGTTGCGCCGTGAGTCACTCGGAAGAGGTCGGGGATGTATAAAAGGACTGACCGCTGGCCTGGGCAAGGGCCATCACCCTTTGCTGGCTCGCTATGTCCTCCTTCATCACCCGCCGCGTCGCTCAGCAGGCTCTAGGCCGTCGTTCTATCCACGCTTCCGTCCCGCGTATGTCTGGCGGTCACGGAGAGGTGGCTCCTGGTTGGGTGGGTATAGATTTATCTGTCGGCTAGATAACCCAGCTGATCCACGCATCGACGACCGCTAGCACATTCCTTTCAACACTCCGGTGTTCAACAAGGTACCTAAGGTCACGTTCGGCGTGAAGCTTGCGGCCTTCATGATCGGTGGCTTTGCCCTCCCCTTCGCCGCTACCGCGTACCAGCTGTGCGTGCTCTCCGAAATTTTACTTTGACCCTGCATATCTGAGGTTTTTTGGTTTTTATATTTTCCAGTGCTAAGAAGTGATTGTTACACTCTTTTCTCAGCGTGGACGTGCTACACAACTTAGAATGAACGACGAACGGCGTTCCGCGTTCACACTACAGTAGAGGCGACTCGACTCATATAGACCCACGACATATAGAGGTATACTATTGCCTTGTAATGATCCATTAATTCAGTGGAATGTTTGTAGAGGATCGGCCAACGAGCCCTTATATATACAGTTGAAGACCTCATAATGCATAACGTCGGGAGACACCATTTCCCTAAGGTAGGCGACACATCAACCCAGCACCCCCCTCTTTGATGATCGGGATCATCCGGATCAATTATTGATCCCGCGGTGACGCCAAATCTCGGCGGCGAAAAAATAATTTTGTCTCAACTGCTTCCATTGTGACGTTGGCAAAGTTTTTTTTTTCATTTTTTTTTCGGGTTTCTGGAACTGGCCTAGTTGGCCTTGCTTGCTTTTGGCATTGTTGTCAGAGCAGATGTAACAGTGGGGAGCAAGGCAATATTATATTGCTGATAGTAGGGCAGAAGGTCGAGCAGTTGAATGACTCATCGCATTACCTGTTATGGGCATAATACCTATTTTAGTAATATATATGACTCACCTGTCGGACAAATCTTTGGGACGAAAAATCGAAGATGGCTCCAAATGAAAGGAAATGCTCTTTTGAGCGCTTTCCTGCAAAAATACTTAATATGGTAACTGCTCTACTGTTTCATACAATTTTCAGAAACTGGCTCCTGGGAGGTCTTCATTGGCATTGTTTCCACCATTCTCAGCAGCCAAAATGGTAATATATGAGATTTTGCGTGAGGAGATACAATAGGAGTGAATTGATGGCAAAGGTGATGGCATTGATGGCAGGGGGTGCTGGGTTGATGTGTCGCCTACCTTATGCATTATGGCGGTTATGCAGTACCAGATATGGAAGACTCAACGTCGGTCGCATGACTCATCATTGATGCCCGATCAGAGCTCCGGCGAATCGCCGTCTTACATGTCCTACCATCTTGTGCTCATAGCTACACAGTAAAATAGCTATCTATTTCCGTCTGGGTTGCGTTCCTCGTCTCCTCTCGCAACAATGCTGCACGGTATTGCCGCAGATGCCGAATGAGACCAAGAGAGTCTGAGACGCTGCCACGAAGGCATTCACGTTCGAGTGTTTGGCAGAGCGTCACGACCTCGCGGGTAGGTAGAGGAGGATCGCTCTCGTCCTCGCTCTCGTCCTCAGACCCAATCTCAATGAGATCGTCACGTTTCTCCATACCTTTCTTCACTCGGTCAACAAGCTGGGCCTCAGGCTTTGCAGACATTTTGGGAGCATCTTGAGCAGGTTTGCGAGGCCTTTTTGAAGGATTTGGATTCTTTATTTTGTGGAGTATGTTTTTTTGCCAACACCTGAGTGTCAGACATGAGAGAATGTGCCAGGAAATATCACAACATGCAATGTATTCTATTTTGGGTGGAAGTATGATAAAATTATTGAAAATCTTTTTAAGATATTCTTTTCTTTTTTCTTTTTTTGCGATTATTTTACTAATATGCTAGAAATATCGTAAAAATTTGAAAATATGGTAACAAAATTTAAACTATTTCATTCCTATTTTGTGGGAAAATAAGAAAGAAACATATTTTCTACTAAAATAGTTTACACTGCATGTAGTGTATGCAACAATCAAACATTGAGGTGTCAGAGTCGAGCCGAGATACTAAGTATGGCAATAATATGACAGAGTATGACTACTGTCTAGAGGTGATAATGCATAATGTTGTCCGGCAGGCCTATGCATTATGCGATACTAGATTTTTGCATAAATCTCCGCCTCCCGAGTCGGTTCCATGCCAAACCCTATGCATTATCAGATTTATGCAGTATGAGGCTATGCATTATGAGGTCTTCAACTGTAATTACGTTGTTCACTTCAGAACTCTGCACGGGTAGACCGTCTGCCCGGTGGCTGGATGCCGACCGTACTTATGGGGTCGGTAGACATGGGGACACCTGAGTATCTATGTTCTGACCAGCTCAAGTGCGTCATCCCAAAGCGTAACCCGTTGCTCTCCGAAGTACGGCATCCTCGGTCAGAAAAACCAGCCGCCTTTAACAGTATTTGGCTTGTCGAAACGAAACGTGTCGCGATCACAGGTATTACCGTTCCAATGAGTGAACTGATTTCCGGTTGCGAGCTGCGTCCGATACCTCGTGTTCATGCACCAGATATCACCGTGGTCAGCGCTTTAGTGAGAGTAAATATCAGGCATGGGAGGGCCATAACTCAGAGTCCATGAACATTGTAAATAGCTGGCATGATCATTTTGGATGCAGACTCCAATAAAATCGATATCGATGTCCATGAGGACCGCGTCAAAAGTTGAACTTAAGTTGACGCGGTCGTCTGACTTCGCCGTGTGGATCACGTGTAATGCCCGGCATAGCCGTGGGTCGCTTCCGCTTGCGAGAACAACGCAACCGGCGTCATAAAACATATGCAAGTTGGTGGTACATGTCATATAAAACATATGTCTGTTCCCTTCCACAACCCCCTGCTTGACCATTATTCCCGTCAACACCAACAGAAACGACAATGGCCCGCATAACGACGCCCATCACCGAGTTGTTCGGCATCGAGCACCCCATCCTGCTCGCAGGAATGAACGTGAGCACTTAAACAGAGGTCCATGCTTTTCAGCTGAGTTCACTCCTCCGCAGGTCGCTGCAGGTTCGCAATGGCGTCCATAGCTGTTTCCCCTTTCTTACTTATCCACTTCCAGGGCCCGAGCTCGCGGCGGCAGTCACAAATGCGGGTGGTCTGGGTGTCATCGGAGGCTACGGATACACCCCCAAGATCCTGCGTCAGCAAATTAGGACTGTGAAGGAACATCTTAAGGATAAGAACGCACCGTTTGGCGTCGATCTCCTGATTCCACAAGTAGGCGGGAATGCTCGTAAGACAAACGTACGTGTTTGAACACAGTGCCCCAGTCACCGCGTCGACTTCATGTATGGCCTTGCAGTACGATTACACGAAAGGACAGCTTCCCGAGCTCATCGACGTTATCATTGAGGAAAAGACCACACTTTTTGTCTGTGCTGTCGGTGTTCCGCCGCCATATGTGGTCGAGAGGCTGCACAAAGCAGGTATCCTTGTCATGAATATGGTCGGGCACCCAAAGCATGTGCAGAAGGCGCTTGATGTTGGTGTAGACATAATCTGTGCACAGGGAGGCGAAGGCGGTGGACACACAGGAGACACCCCAGCCAGCATTCTGATTCCTGCATGCGTAGACGCCGTCCGCGGTCACACGTCTCGCCTTTCGGGAAAACCGATTTATGTTGTTGGTGCCGGTGCTGTCTATGACGGACGGAGTCTTGCCGCCAACCTGATGTGGGGTGCTCAGGCGGTCTGTGAGTCTACTTTACATAAAGCCAGTAGCGTTGCATGCTCAATGTCGACGTCATGCAGGGGTCGGCACCCGCTTCGTGGCATCGGTAGAGGCCGGTGCACCGAAAATACACAAGGAGCTTGTCCTCAGTAGTGGTTTCGACGACAACATCCGCACTATCATTTACACTGGCCGGCCATTGCGTGTACGAAAGACACCGTATGTTGAGAATTGGTAAGGCATGCACCGGTTCCTGTCCGGGCGTGCTACTGACTCCATACTAGGGAGATTAACAAGCAGGATAAAATCAAAGAGCTGACGTCCCAGGGTATTGTCCCTGTTGTTCAAGAACTTGAGGAGCACCCCGAACTTTCCGTGACTGCACGGCCGTGGCTAATGGGTCGGGTCGCGGCTCTAGTCAATGATATCCTTCCCGCCAAGGTCAGATCATTCAGTTCTGCGCCTGCTTCGTACTTATTGAACAACGAATATAACAGACTATTGTGGATAACATGGTGTCTGAAGCGATCGCTGTTATGCAGCATGGCAATTCTATGGTGACAACGAAGGCCAAGCTATGACGAGCCCGTTGTGCATCGTATGTGCATTTTGGGGTCTCAATGATACTCGTGAGACCTGTGGTATGGATTCGGAGCATACACTCTCGACTGTATTTTTACCCTTTTTGCAATATTTCGAATGTTTTGTTATGTGTGACCTGATGCGGAGGGGCGGGCCGCCTTGAGCCGGACCGACGGTGTGCGGTGGGCGACATGCGTAGAACCCAGATCCTCTCGGCGATCCCACATAGCGGAGCTCATGTGCCATATAACCCCCGCTTGCAGGCGGGGAGGACGCTGCAATCAATCCAAGCTTCGTTTGACTTGCTACATTCTCGCTGACGATGGCGACACCCTTCACATTTGGCTCTCAGTCCCCCTTCGGGCGTAATCCTGTGCAGACGCGCGCAGACGTCGCTCAGTTCTTGAAAGATCTGCTCGATCCGCTCGCTGCACATACCTCCCCAGGTGGCGCGCTCATCCACGTTGGTTATACAGGCACGCACTACGATGAGACTGCAGCGTTCCTCGAAGGCTTCTCCCGCCCCATTTGGGGGCTCGGCCCGCTGCTGGCAGGCGGTGGCCACTACGACGGCGTCCAGCGCTGGGTCAACGGTCTGGCGAACGGCACGGACCCCAAGCACCCTGAGTTCTGGGGCTTCATGCACGACAAGGATCAGCGCATGGTCGAGTGCAGCGCAATCGGCCTTGCGCTAGCGGTTGCTAAGGATAAGCTCTGGGATCCCCTTACTGAGCAGGCAAAGACGAACCTCGGCAATTGGCTCGCTAGTATGAACGATAAGGAGATGCCGAATACGAATTGGTTGTGGTTCCGCGTGAGTTGGCTCCTCTCTTTGCATGTTGTAAGATCTGTCTGTTAAGCTCTTCGTGTGTGTGTTATAGGTTTTTGCCAACCTTGGATTAGGGAAGGTCGGCTCTCCACGTTACGATCCCGTTCGCATGAAGAAGGACCTGGACCACTTGGACACGTTCTATATCGGTGGCGGCTGGTCGCGCGATGGGCCTGAAGGCGTCGTACAGCTCGATTATTATTCGTCGTCCTTCGCCATTCAATATTCGCAGCTCATTTATTCCAAGCTGCAGCAGGCCGACGACCCTGTTCGTTGCAAGGAATACCGCCGACGCGCTTACAAGTTCGCACAGGATTTCGTCCATTACTTCGATGAGCAGGGGCGCGCGATTACATTCGGACGTAGTCTCACTTATCGCTGGGCCATGTCTTCGTTCTGGGGTGCTGTGGCCTTCGCCGATTTGGAGCTACCTGAGCCTCTGAGCTGGGGTGCTGTCAAGGGTCTACAGCTCCGCAACCTGCGTTATTGGGCGCATCAGCCAGGTGCCTTTAACGCGGATGGCACTTTGACCATTGGGTTTTGTTATCCCAATCACAACATGACCGAGGTGAGTTTTCTACGTGTGTGGTGTGTTTGTTTCGTTCACTAATTCATCTTGTCAAGAACTACAACAGCCCAGGTAAAGATGTTCACTTATATTCTCCATGCAGCCGACTGAGACGGTTTTAGGTTCCCCCTACTGGTGTTGCGAGTCGTTTTTGGCACTGGCTCTTCCTGAGACACACCCTTTCTGGGCTACAAAGGAACTCCCCTACCCTGCTGCGCTGTGCAATACCGTCCATGTCATGCCCAAGCCTCTCCACATCGCCTCTAACTTCGGTGGACACACCTACATCTTGTCATCGGGACAGCAGTGCTCGTACCCCGTCAAGCAGGGCCCCGCGAAGTACGGCAAGTTTGTATACTCGTCTGCATTTGGATACAGCGTTCCCGTAGGGTCAGGCACGCTCGAAGAGCTAGGCGGCGATAATGCGCTGGCTCTTAGCGACGATAATGGTGAAACGTGGAAGTGCCGGCGCGACACACGCGAGGCGCGCATTGAAAATGGCAAGTGGCTTCGCAGCATGTGGTACCCATGGGCGGGCGTCGAGGTCGAAACGTGGCTCGTGCCGCCCACTGTCGCGGCACCTTTGTGGCATTTGCGTGTGCACCGTATCCGCACCACGCGTAAGCTTCACTCGGCGGAAGGTGGTTTTGCGATCTACGGTCAGGGTGACGATACGCGCGCACTCCTGCCGGCCACGGGCACTGCGTTCGGTACGCTAGAGGAGGGCGGTGTCGCCCGCGCCACGTCGAAGGATGGTGTCTCGGGCATCGTCGACATGTCTCACGTGGGGAGACTAGGAAAGGCGCTTCGCACCGATGCGAATACGAATTTGATCGTCCCGCGTGCTGTGTTGCCGACGCTGACGGGAGAGCATGCGGCGGGAAGCGGAGACCATTGGCTTGTCACTGCTGTTTTCGCGATCCCTAGTGCACAAGAGAACCGTGGTCCGCCGAGCGGATGGTTGACGGAATGGGGAAAACGGCCAACCATTCCGGCGGAAATTTCCCGCCTGATGAAGTAAAAATGTCTCGGCAATGCGTTCTTGGCCGAACACGAAGCATGATGGAAAGTAACTCGACAATAAATGTAATATTATATGTTGTGTTTGTGAAAAAGAAAAAAATGTAGACATTTAAGATAGTGGTCCTGCGCATGTACATAGTTCAAACTATCGAGCCAGCGTTATTCCTTTCGTAGTGCGATGAAACGAATCCACTCGAGACGAGCGATGTCAAGGTGAATGTATGTCAGTTCGCGTGACGGTGATTGATCGTTATTTCCAAGGCCCAACAAGCGGTCTTTGCTGCGTCCTCTTTTGCCTGACGCTTAGAGGTCCCTCTTCCCCTATATTCGCAGCCATCGACTGAGTAAATGATCAGTCTTAGTCGCAGCCGCAACAAGAGGATCCTCGTACCCTTTGCTGTCACTTCCCAGCTTGGGGAATACGGTGGGCCCGTGGGTTCGCTATAGAACCATGTCAACCTCATCCCATTTCTCCCGCAATAATTTTCCAAGGCAGTGGGATAGTCTACACAAAATTTAGAGTCGTTATCCAGACCAAAGCGCGTTGAAAAAAATCGATACATACTATCAGGCCGTGTCATTTGGGTTGTTTGGCGGATTTACGATTGAGGTAAGTGCTGAAGGGACGCTGGTGGGAGATTGTGGGAGGCATGATTTGAATGAGAGTGTCTCTATAAGGGCGTGGCAACCTGTGTACTTGACAGCACTAGAAGCTGTCTAGCGTAACCCGATCCAATTCGAAACAGAGCTTCAGCCCTTCATGCATAACATGCAGTTTCTGCCTCCGCACTGGATTGCACACGAGATGTAGAGCAAGACTGGAAATTTCACTTCTCGTGTGTGCTAGTCTCTTCACTTCCCAGTGCTGAGCGCTCCTGAGCGAGTCGGTTTGGACGTACCTCGGACGAATGGCCATTTTTAGCGCGTTCACAGTGGTTATTAATAGGAGTATCTCAGTCGTTTGTGTTCTCGCCCTGTGTTATCAACAACATCGGTGAGATAATGAGACCGTGGGTACCATTGCTGGAGTGAATCCTGTGGACCTGTAGGACTCAGCGACGGGGCGGCCAGAATTCGCGACCGCGAACCGGGTGAACTTTGGGAGGCACCAGCACCAATCTGTTGCCACTTCAGCTGTGGTTCTATTAATATGACAGTATCAGTATTGCCCTGTCGCGCCGCACGCGCATGAGGTAGATACTAGCTCCAGATGGTTTGATGATCGAACTTCAATATTACATGTTGGATTCGGAGCGAATTCGGTATTAAATCAGCAAGCAACTATCCCAGACTGCTTACATTCGAAAGAAGCATAATTCACGACCATTGCGGTGAATCAGTGAATGTAGAGGTGCGAGCGCTCTCTTTTTCATCCTTTTTGTGTTGGATCAATATGGCAGTGATGACGAGGAAGGCGATCGGCGGTGGCGGTGAACGGCGATCGCTTACATACATATGTACCGTCAACCCGGTTGGACGATCCCCATCAATAAGTATCACAATCGCGAATTACTCGATGAGGGCCTGATATGCGTTGAAACATATCAACACGATAATGCAGTGTATAAATGAAATGTTGCGAGAATGCTGTGAAACTCTAAACACTGCTAAACGCGAAATACTAAATGAAGTGTTATACAGCCTGCGTATTACCTTCATATGGACAGTGGGTAGATAACAAAAGTACTAGTCCGTATACATTCCTAGTTCTTGGCGCAGAAGGGGGATGGCCTTGCGAGCGGCATCCTGACGCGCGTCAGCTTTGCTGCGGCCAGAGCCGTAACCGTAGATGCAATTATTGACTAGGCAAATGTAAATGTTTCTTCCGCACGGAATAGCACATAAATACTGACTCTTCACCGTAGATGTCCAGGTGGCATTGTTTCGAGGACCTTCAAGACGATCCTCCCAGTACAAAGGTTGCCCCGTTGGATGATGGCGAGCAAGATTGTGAAGCTCTGTGCGCGGGTCTAGCAAACAGCTGAATCCGGGTTGTTGTGTGTCGATCCATACTAGAGAGTCGTGAAATCACCTTGCATGATTTTTGTGCCAATTATGGAGGGTTTTCTGGTAGACTGGAACGATTGGTGAACTGAACGCGGAAGATACTGGGCTCTTCAAGCCTTGACCGCCGATTAAATAATTGTAGCCGGGAACCTGAGCTATGAATTGTCCATTCTAGAAGATCGCTTGAGAGCTCGTTGACAGCTGAAATATGATCTCCGTTTATGTATTAGATCGTATCATATCATACCGTGCGTTATGATTTTGTCTGAAAAGGGTACTCGGAGCACGACAGGCCCATATGGTGTGCAAAATCTGCGAAGACCGATTGCCAAGTCCGAAACACCGAAGGAAAATAGCTTGACTTCAACAATAGCGTGGCGCCGTCGGCCGACTGGAAAATGGGTAGGCTGTTCGAAAACAGCTTTGGCCAACCCTCCACCCCGGAAGAGATGGATGCATTTTTTGCCAACAAAACAGTCAGCAAGACTATGTATTTAGCAAACCAGTGCATGCAGGAGAGACACAGCGAAAAAGTTGAAGGCTGGATTAGAATCGGATTACCTTCGTGTCGAAATAGGCCATTCGTCTTCATTTGAAGCGACGCTAATTAAATCAACATGGAGAATGGATTTTAAAGAAAGAATAGAAGAAAGTAAACTTGGTCCCTACTTCAGGTTTGAAATCGGAGGAGACACAAAACACGGCCGAAGCATCACCGTGACAGTTATTATCGGAGTCCGGACGATCTCTCGAAACGGGCATAACGACCATGCGGACAGCCCAACTTCGAGGATGTAGCTCACGGACCAGAGGCCCGATAATACTAGGAGACACCTCGTTACGGTGACAGGACGAGACAGGAAACAGGAAAAAAAATGTTTGTACCGTGCCCTCGGGCCAAGGCGTGTGGTTTTAATTTCAGCCCGAAACGTATATCTGAAATCTATCCGTACAGGAGCAATCCTATGAAAAAGCTGTTCAGATCCCTCGACAGTTACAGGAAAAACAGGCACTTCGATCTGAGCGAACAGGCCCACCTAAATCACACACGCTGTGACCGGAACTGGCTTTGGTAATGGCATGTGTTGCACCGGGAACTCTTCAATTCCCACAGCCTTCAATCGACGATAGGGCGCGTTGGTATTTCTTCGCCTCCAACTTGAACTAATAAGTACTAGTGCCATCACGAAGGTACCATCAGCAACTCTATTCATTCCTTGAACCTATATCACGCAGATATAGAACTCACAATTGTCTGATTATATGGCCAGCGGACGGACGGTTATTAATAACCCCAGTTCAGGAATGATTTATGGCTGGCGGTGAAGCCTGAATCGGCATCGACAATTGCATTACCTACACTCATCCCTGAACGACCTACCGTCTACATTTACAAGTCGGCTTGACGATTCAGGATCAAATCAGATAATCATTGGTGCGAAGCCTACTACTCAATCCCTAAAGCCGAACAAAGTAGGCTCTGGTGATCAAAGAATCCTGCAACTGAAAAGCAAGAGACATACCAATCTTTGACCTTCGCTACGATTCTGAAGGAGAAGCAGCTGCATCAAAATATAGGCTGGATCGTTAATCTCGCATTTAAAAATCGCGAAGTTCTGAGTAACTGTAGATCGGAAAGAATAGCGCGCCTATTCCATCGCCCGCGGCTTACGGGATCCAGCGGCACTTCTCCCTCTTCTCACGTTCAACAATGTCTCCGCAGGTCGACTGAGAGACCGTCAAAGCTATGTAAGGGCTCGCCATTGATCATTGGTAACTTCCAGTAGTGAAAGATAGTGAGTACTCAGATTTGAATACCGCTAGCATGAGCTTGCAGCGTGACGCATGATGTCCAATAGACTCCCTAGGTGTGGAACGAATGAATCTTGAAGCAGCACCTTGCGTTGCCTTGTATTACAGGAAACGACCTGCGATCGCAAAATGTGGCGGATGTCTTTGGAAGGGATGGATCATTTTCCAGACATTTGTACTCAACCACTGGAATCATTATGTCATTGTCGTCAAACGCTGCACACCTACCAGCATGGTTATCTCAAGTCAGTCCTTCGGTAGTAATATTTGTGAACCAAATCAACTGACCTCAAGCGACACTAGGTTCATTGTGCGTTTTTTTAGGATCTCAAGCTGCCGCTGGCTGAACGCCGCTGCCCTACTTGGTAAATTCATTTCAACGCGAGCTCGCGTGAAGTCAAAAAACTACAAGTATACCGAGTGACGACTCGAAATCGATGTGGTAGTTGAAGTCCGAGGGTCCAACGCCGTACCGGAGAGGTCGAGCCAGAACTGTCCACGATAATGCCATTGGGGCAGGTCAAGCAATGCATACTCGTGTGACGAAATTAAATTCTGGAACCGGCTAAACAACCCCCCGTTGGCGCTTGAGCGACCATGCGGTAATACATCATCGATATAATAGTGGTACTAGGTCGAGAGTGGAAGAGGTCTGGTTGCAGTTTCAAGTATAAATGAAAGTGACTCACCTCCCCGAAGCACCAGCAGTGCATACAACTTTTTTAT
>KN882026.1:0-119174 GCA_000934395.1 Fistulina hepatica ATCC 64428 | reverse complement strand
CCAGGGACTGCTATAAGTTACCGGGAACTATTGAACAGTTCCATGCGCCTTCATGTGAGACGGGCATGTTTTACTACAGGTTAAAAAAGTTTCACTAGCACGTACTCTCGTAAGAGCGTTATCCACTTCGCCTACGTAGCAGCTGAGTCCGTCGAGCTGATCGCCGCAATCGGCCCTAAAGGCGCAACCTTACGCTAGGGAGTAACAACTGCTTGTAGACGTTAACGGCAAGGTCTTTTTCCCGCGGTGCCGGACACCAGTTATCGTTGTTACTGCGGTGAAGCTCTTCACGTGTTCTTTAGGCACTATGCGAGTCGACTCTGACATCGTTACAGACTTAGACACACGTCGACATCTATAGTATGTCGGTTTTTCTTCTCACCTACAAAATAGCAGTGGTGTCGGCATTTTACTCTTAAAAATGAAACAACAAAATACGTTCCATATCGTCGCTCGTACCTATAACGTGTGTGTATACAACAGGGTGGTGCGGTTCTTTGTTAATCCTTTGTGCTGTCTAGTAAAGAGCTATAGTGAGTGCGGCCCGGGCTGCAGAACTTCGAGCTGTATACCCTGGGTATTTTTTAACATTCGTGACGATTCTCGATGGCAACACATTCACATCCCAGATGTCGACATAACTCGAGCAGCCGTGAAGAGGGATGTTCTTGGAGCGTTTCCAACCGAATGTGTTTTTCAATGAACGGACGCAAAACGTTGTCGAAAAAAGCCTGCACATTTGTGGGCATCAGGCCATCCCCGATATAAATTGCGCCGACCAGCGCTTCTACAATGTCCGACAGGATCTAGGACAACAAACCTTAGCATCCAAATGCTGGAAAAGACATCGCTAGTCGCGCACCTTCGGAGGTTCAATGTCGAGCCAATATTGGCCGGGTGGCCGTTGAACACGTTCCGCCAGCTGGTATTCTTTGTCTTGCATGACCTTGAGTGCGTCAATATATCCATGGATACGGTCAGATATCCCGGATTGCTCGTACGACACAAATTTGTGCAACCCAGAAGAGACACAAAGAGCGGCCAGTGCACTGTTGCAGACAATGGCCGACTGCGTCCAATTAAATAATTGCCCACCAGACGCGAGAGGGAACGTGCCGACGTACTTTCAATTTCGACAGGTCACCAGGACCAGCAGTGTCGTACCGGTCATAGATATATTGTATAGTAACTGGATCATTTGAGGACGGGGCTTGAGGTCACAAACACCTCTAGTGACGTACCAAAATCCAAAATGGCGTCTCCCAAAAACTCAAGGCGCTGAAATTCCACCTTGACTTCGTTTCCGGCAACGCATGTCTGAATCAAATGAGTGGAAGTGACAGAGTTGAAGGCACGATCTAATACTTACCAATGCGTGCAAGATGAGATGCGGGTGAGGAAGTTTGAAACCCAAGATTTTTTCTAGCTCATCAATTGTTTCTAATGGCGTGGGCGCCGCAACGGGAGATGAGAAGGGTGACTTTCGCTCGAAATCGGACCACGTCTCAACAAGGGGATACAAATTAGTTAGCCTTTTGGTCGCGGAAAGTGCAAGGTCGCTTCCGCCACTTAAGTACGCCGCACCAATGATGGCTTCAACAACGTCGGCAATCGTCTTAAGACAATGTTATAATGATCGCGATTTTAGTGAGAGTAGGAGAGACCAACTTTTTCTCCCAGACTTTGCATACGTTGGCTCACAACAAAGTCTGCGGTAGATTTCCGCTTCTTCTTCTTCTTGCTAGCTGCAGACCTCTTGTGGTTTCCTTCTGCGGCAGTGACAATACCGTCTTCTTTGTCGCTCTTCTTAGGCTTAGCCGGTGGCGGAGTATCAAGTTCGTAGGTTTCTATCCCGCCGGCCTCTTCCTCGTTTCTCTTCGAGGGAGGATGCAGCTCGAAGTTCCATGGTCTCCAGGACTTGACAGCAAGCGGGCTAGCTTGGATAAACGAAGGGATACCGAGCTTAACGGCATTTTCAAATAAAGTTTTGTTTTTCACCAACTCGGAACGCGCATTGCTCAAGATGTTCTCCTTCGCATCGGGGTAGTCGACAAACACGTATACAGAAGACATGTATTTGAGGAACCCGTCGCCTGAGTGAATAGATCAATCGAGGACAAGATGAATCAGGAGCTAAAGGGGTACCTATAAATTCTAGGCGTTCGTAGTTGTCTGGCAGACGCGACGATGGTGTGCTCAATGCAATATTCAATAACCGTTCATCTATCGAGTAATTGAACAGAGAATTCAGCTCTTTAGTGAGCAGGAAATCGTCCAGCCGTCGTGTGATCGAGGGCAAGAGCATGGCTGTGCGCCAAATACTGGTAGAAATAAGACAGGGTATAAGAGCGGAGAATGGATGCAATGGCTCTTACCTCCCAGGAATCGTAAATTTACGACAAAGTTCTGGCAAAAGAACTAGAAATTGAAATGCTCAAAATTCATCGTGAATAAATTGATGTGCGGGGCGTACATATGGATGGATTCTCCTCGACGCGGGGCGCCATTTTGTCTACGCAACTGTCAAGGACAGGCAGCTTCTTCACTTGTATCAGAGGCTGTTTCATGTCCTTCAGGCCATTGAAATCCTTGATGACGGCTTGACATTGCTCCAGGAAGCTGTTGTACTTGCTCTCGCGCTGGGAAATATCAGCGACTGAGACGGTCGCTCGAGTTGGGAATTGAATACTCACAGAACCTGCAGGTGGTCTGCTCATAATACTCAGATCGTATCTGACTGCCTTGACTTCATATCGCCGGGTGAACTCGATGGCTCTGTCCTGTATAATCGCATCGTTCAATTCCGAATTCAGTGTCTTTGAAGTAGTCGGAATTTCTGTAAACGCAGACCGTGCAGCTGGCAACAATGCCTCCCACGATATGAAACCAGACACGTCTGATATATCCTCCGAATCGTGCAGCGTCCATTTTTTGAGTGGTCCCAGCAGAAAGGTGGTACGTTCTTCGGGACAGACGACAGGCTTGTTGAGCAAGCAGCTTACGACGCGTGATGTATACAGATAAAGGTCATGTATCTGAGTGTTGCTGAGACGGAGAGGCGCCGCTCTGAGTATTGATACGTTGACCAGAGTCTGCCCGACACATAAAGCGATAGGCTGCAATGCAGGCAGTGGACGAGTAGTGAGAAACAAGATAGGAGCATAGTGAGAGTTGCTGGGCAACAGCACAACGGGGAAAAGGGTATCACAACCTGCGCCATGAGGTGCGCTGTGCCAGAACTCGGGTATTTTGCGCATATACGCGCGGGTCGACACATCATTACTCGATTCCAGAGGCGACGTCGGTGGAAACGATTGCCGAGCGGCAGGGAAAAGCCGACAATCCAATAAGCCCATTTCGAGCAGTCGTCTGCAGGTTAGATAGCATGCCTGCCGCCTCGCCCAAGGCATCGTAGGAGCGCATCCGCCTGAGATATCTTCAATGGGCACCCGGTCAAGATGCACAGTGCATTTGAAGCTGAGATCATCATTGAAAATCGATCGCTCAAACGAGAATAGCGTTGAGCGACGGCATCCATACTGCCCAGCGAACTTGTACAAGACAGTGGTGGCTTCATGATAGTGAATGCGACCACCTGTTGTCGGATCCTGGATGAAGTCGGATTCAGTTTGATCTTCATCGCTGTCGGAGTCGTACGGACCGTTGCATTCCTGCAACGGGCAAGGAGGAACAAGACCCTCGTGCGTGCGCGCCACAGTGTCTTTCCATTGATCAAGACCGTTTCCATCCTCCAGCAGTCGAGCCAGTATACGCCGATGCACGAAATTGCCTTCTTCTGCCATGAATACAAGGTGGCTTCTTCCCCCTTGAGTATGCCGTCGTGCGAACGCATGCGATAAATGACTATCGAATAAATCGAAGCTGTAGTCATGTCAACGGGTCTGTTTACCTCAAAGACCAGATAACGCACTAAATGACTACGTTTGATTTGGGAAAGTCAAGGTCTTCGAACGACTTCGTAGCAACTATAAGATTAAATTCTCCTAGTGCGAACTTTCGACAAACTTCTTGCTATGATATATCATGAGCAATCAGGGTATAGTGTCAGAGTTTGCGACTTACATGGTCTTTAGCTGCTTCGGGGTGGCGACCCTTCACAAGAACAACAGGTCGAACAAAACAGAGCCATGAGCTCAGACTCCGCAAAAGATCAGCGAGAACGTGTGCCACTATTCTGAGCTCGACTACCCAGGTCAAGTACTAGACTCACCGGAATTGTGCGTCCACGTACCAAATATAATGCCTCTGAAGTCATCAGCGTAGATTTCGCAGCTCTTCAGAGCATCTACAAGACGCCTCAATTTCGGAGATATGCCGCTATATTTTGAGTTAGTTTGCAGATTGGGCATTGTAAGTTGCCAAGATTGAATAGTGCTTGAGATTTTGCTCAAACTTTGCGGTGTTCCTTCGGTAGATTCCGTGGCCATTTGCATTCGAGGCAGGAAATAGCGCCAAGCTAAATCAGAACCACAAGTCCCGAGTTGGCAATACACTTGGCGAGACAGCTCAAAGAACGACGACAGTGTGCCATCGTTGGGGTAGAGGGCTTTCAGGTGCTCGTGCAAGTCCTTGCCCACTGAATCAACGCCAGGCGACGGTTCATGGAGAACCACGATCTCTGCAGGGCGTTCGCTCTGTAGAGCAAGTTCATCACGCCGTTTCTGAGATATGCCAAAAACAGAGGATTGCATCAATGACTCCAGGTAAATTAGATTTGAACTTCGAAACTCCAGCCAGTTGCGCCGACGCGAAATGATAAATCCCATGACGCGAGGACGATCGCTCTCGCTGAGGGAACCGTAAAAGCGGGTCATAATCTCGACGAGAGGGTGCGTGATGTGTAGGTTCTCATATTCAACGAGTCTCGTATCTGGATACACCAGACAATGGAATTGGGTCATGTCCAGTTCCCCAGCCGTCAGTGATTGAAGAAGACGCTATCGGACGAGAACATGGGGTTAGACCGTTTTGGAAAGCTGGTCCGAAAAAAAGTTCACCAAGTGTGATATCAATACAATGTCTTCCTTGAGGGCTTTCCTAGCAGCCGCTGCACCGACGAACTTGAAACATTTGGCCGTTGCTTCCTGAGCATGAATGGCATCAATCCGCTCGTCCAGAGACGCCTCGCCGCTGATTTTGTCAGCTCTATACATTACAATGGGGATATGACATACTCAGCTACCAATAAAGCAGGCTTTCCGCTATGCACCCCTGAGGCCGACCCGTTGTGGGTCCGGTGATAGAAGCGTGCAGCGGGATCATGACGCAGGTACTGAAATAACACTTCAACAAGAACTGATTGTTGCAATTAGGATTGAAGGTGTCCAGATATAAAGATTAGATCTTACATGATTCTGCGGGAAGCAAAGCTATAGCTGAGAAATGATATAATGAGTTTTGTAACTCTGGAACGAGCGGGCACACGACGCAATGACACCAACTGTTTTGGGCTCGTACTTGATCCACAAGCCTACTTATATACTCTGAAGGAATATTCTTCGTTTTCGCATCCTGAGATGTATCAAATTTTGCTTGGGATGTTGCAGCGGCGCTGTCACGACGATCGGCATCGAGTTCAGGATCGAGTGCACGACGTAAACGTTTCAAAGGACTTTCCAAACTCGAATCTACATTTTCCGAGCTGCGCTTCATCGAATTGAAGGAAATAATGCAAAATTAGCACGCGGAAGTTGCAAAAAAAGCCATAACCCATGCGTAATGATATGATCACGCCTGCAAGCGGCCAATACGACTCCCCGCGTTTCCGATCAATGCCGATCATGTTCTCGGAGACGTGTCAGATTCTGGCATTGGCACCACCATGTAAACATACGTCTATAAGTCTGAATGTCATACCATTATGTAAATCAAAGCACTTCAAAACAAAATCCGCAAATAACGCAAGCAAATCATCGTGATGAGTAATCGTACAAAGGTTCGTAACAACAAATTCAGATGTTGAAGTTGTCCTGTTCTCAAGAGGCTGATGTGTTGTAAGCCAGATCAGACGCCCATAAAGGATATTCCCACGCAATGTGGTACCCAAGGTCACACTGCAAAATATTTCACAACTGAAGGATGATTCGGAACGGTAGCAGACATTACCTTGGAGTATGTCACCTTCGGTACTGAAGAGAAGTAATCATCATACGTCGACGACAAAGCATCATCCAAGGACGTAACGCCAGTGGAAGGCAAGAGCTCGCTCCAAGGGTCAGTACAAGCAGTACTAACGCACGTCTTAAGCACCAGCATTAGTGCGTCGAGGCGTGTGGCCGTCAATGTCAAATTAGAGCTCGCAAAGGCAGCTTCGAAAGTAGTGGCGTTGATGTCGGCAAGGTTGTCGATTTGGTAAGGGTCGACCTTATAGACTATTATAGCACCGAATACCACATTCGCATGTTCAACGTGCTCACCTGCATGTCATAAAGTCTGGTGCAGAAAATCAACAAGGCTAGGAGGAAAGCCAGCCAGACTTACTCATGCTCTCCAGTACACCAGACGTTGTACGCCCAGAAATGATCACCGGTGATCACGCGGAGTGTTCTATAGGTCGTATTTACGCGTTGTTCGCCTGTCGCCCATGTTAATGCTCTACAATATACTCGCGCTCAACTAACTTTTGACGCACCTCCATAAGTACCTTCCTGTTTTCCATACACCCAATACTCACTCAGGCTTATCTTTTGACCAACTGGAGTGTTGGAGAGGTCGTCCAAAGTTATGGGAATTCGCATACCGTCGATATCGTAGTCGGGAGTCGCGCCAGTGAGGTTGAGGATGGTGGCGCCCAGGTCTACCATGCTATACAGATCTTCGGTATTATTCCGTCCCTCTGGAACGCCAGGCCCTCGGACAAGAAATGGGACGCGGACATCTATAAAGGGTGATGAGTAAATTTGAGAGTATGGTTTATACGTGGGACTATGACCTTCTTCGTAAGGCAAAGTTTTGGATGGATTGAGTCGATGAGCTCCTAGAGCGCTGGTTAACTCTGCTTCAGCTGAGTGAATAGATTACAGATGAACTTGTACCCACTAGCCGTTGTCCGCAACGTAGAAAACGTACGTGTTATTCAGCACCCCAATTTCATCCAGCCGATTGATCACACTCTCGATCATGTCGTCGACAGACAGAAGCGCCCGTAGACGAGCGCGATACCATTCGTCGATGTATGCCGCCACAGTGTCATTGATTGAAGGTAGCTCTCTTACCCAGGACGCGCCGCCCTTTGGGGTTGTTCAGCCGCCATCGAACGAGAGCAGAGTGCAACCTAAGACCTACTTGAAAATTCCAGTTGGCGAAACGAGGGACTGTAACATCGGTGAAGTTGTTCGCATACTTGTCCTCGGGGATGGGAGGCGTTGTCGCGCCGACATTACCGAGGATGTTTGCGTGCGGAGCGACCGGCGCCACTAACAACCATTCAGCCAAAAAAAAAACATTGGAAAGATGGCGGAAAATGAAACAGGACGGCCGCGGAACACGCACTGGCAAGGAAGAACGGCGTATCCGGGTTCGTGGCGATCTCGTCCAAATGAAGCTTAGTCCGATTCACGATAGCATATTGGGAGTAAACACCATTCAGCCAGAAAGGTTCTTCGTCTGTCAGCGGGTAGTTAAGTAACGAGCCTCTGGATCTCAAAATGGCTTGTTTACTGTTTATGGACACGGAGACGTTCAGGTAGTCGTAAGTCCACGGGTCCAGGAACCACTCGGAATCTGCGCGCGAGAAATCCGAAACCGGTTACATTAGACAGAAGTGTCAGATTTACGCACCATTGAATCCTTGTACAGGAAGTTCTACCGCGTTGTCGGTTTGATGCCCATTCATCTAGATAGACCAGACGCTCAGTTTCCGATGGCTTAGATCTGTGATGCACGCACCAGTTTTCCAGTGTAGTAAGTGCTATAACCAGCCGCTGGATGACTTATCGAAAAGGCACGTTGTGAGGTCAGCAACTGCTTTACCTTGCAAGAATGAGGGTAAAGAGTATCCGTTGTAGCCTTTCTCACAGAACACTACATAGCCGCCCCACGGCAGCCCGGTGTATGTTACATTGTGATTGTGAGAGTGTTGGGCGCGCAACAAGGACACGCGCGACGGACAGCAGAGAGACATCGGCGCGTAAAACTTGTCGAAGTTTGTACCCTTGTCCGCAAGGTAGGACTGCAGCTTAGGCATGTAGTCTATGGAATTGTAGCGAGAGTCCTGGTCATCCGTGATGATGAGAACAATGTTCGGCTTGCTCGTGTCTGCATGTGCTTTCGCCGCTTGCAACGCCATGGTTGTGGCGGCGAGCAGGAGCGCCTTCAGTTTCACAGGAAACAGCATAATAACCGTGACTGAACAAAGAATGCCACAGAAAAGCAACCCACGAACGAATGAGCTATACTCAGAGGCTCGTTCGTCAGCCGAACCACTTTTATCTCGACCATGCTTGGAGTCCGAGAACATGTATTTCGAAAACGGACGCATGGTACCCTTGGTTCTGAATCGCCCTAGGCCAATTGAACTGAATGGGGCGACAGCACGCTAGACGAAAAAGGGAGATCGTAAGCAAAGCCTTTATCCGATTCGTCCGATTCAAGAGTCATTCTCACGAGTATCGCAGTCGTAAGGCAGAACAGGTGAAGCAAGCAGGCATCGTACCGTGTGAAGAGTACTACCTGCTGACACAATAATGACGCGAGAATGTCAAAGTTCGGTGATAGTTGACGCGATAACGGAGTCGTGTGTTTTCGTGCGAAGGGTTGATTGCAATGTAATAATAGAAAAGGCGGCCCTCCAGATGATATTACTTACAGTACAGGGCGCACGCGTGACCTTGCAGTAAGACCACTGAATGACTCTTTTATATGGAGATTCGCCGCAGGAGGCGCGTGGTTCCGTCAGACGGGAAGAAAAGCACATTTTTATGAGTGGCCACCATTTACATACTCTGAAGTAAATTCTCACTTCAACTGTTCGGACGTGATACAAGCGGGCCCAGCGCAAAAAGAAGAGGATCGGCAGCGGGCTGGGCGGCTGATATATCTGTGGTCCCGGATTTCCTCGGATGTTTATGCGATTTCACTCTCGCACGAATAAACAGTCGGTGCGTATTTCCCGCTTAGGAAGATGAGATGTGAGAGAGGATCATCCGTTCTGATCTCCGTTGCAAACGTATTGCCTAAAGTAGTAACTTGTCAATCGATCCATCAATCAATCAGTGCTTGCGGGCTTTTGCTACCGACTGTCCCCGCGATCGGTGACTCACCTTCGGAAGGTCCATTGCGATGCTCCGCTGTGCTCTTGACTTTCATTTCCATCTCCCTATTCAGCCTTAGCCTCTTCTCACTTCTCAGCTCCATTATCACCATTGATCGTCTCTGCTCTTTCTTCAATAATTACATGAACCCGTTTTCTACGATCTGAATGGCGAGAGACCCGCTCTTGCTCGACTCTCAGACTCCCATTTCGTCGGTACCGGCGGCTCTCCACATTGCCCATCCGTGCGCCCTCTCAGCTTGAGACGGCGCAAACATGAGTTGCTGAACACCTCTCAGTCAGCTCAGGGACGTGATCTCATGCCCCAACGAGCGGGGGGATGTCTATTATGTCGCAACCGATGCGATTGTGCAGCAGAACTTACTCGAGAAGGACGCTGTGCGTGTTCGCTCCAGTTTATCCTTTACCCAAGCTGACAGTGTTATAGTTGCCAAGATCCGTTGTCGAGTTGAAATACACACCAGTATCCCTCAGCACCTACGCTCTTCCTGCGGCCGCCGGCACCTTAATTGCCGCTGGTGGGCAAGATGCCGACATTCACATATCCCTGCTCAAGCCGGGAGAAGATCCGGTCTGGTCGCTGGACCAAACTTTACATGGCTCCATCAATAATTCTGTAATGTTCACCTCACATACTTTCGCGCCATCGCAGCAGAGCAGCGTAGAACCGCGTCTTGTCGTCTGCAACAATGACTACTCAGTCAAATTTTTCGACGTGCCTGTATCTTCACGGGGGCGGTATCTCAAGCCCGCAGGATACTTGTCGCTTGATTATCCAGTAAATCACTGTTCGTACCAAGGGCCGTAGTTCAACAGCGAGTGTCTAACCACGCCCCACACAGGTTCGATATCTCCTGATGGATCCACTCTGCTTTCTGTCGGCGACTCCGCCAAGCTATACTTGCACAGAATATCTGGGGGCGCCGAGGCCACCTTCTCCAAGATTTCTTCCTTTACATTTCCTATGGATGCGGCCGAGCCCCATTTCCAGCCGTCGCTCGTCGCCTCCTTTTCCACTGCATTCTCCGCCGACGGCACGAAGTTTGCTGTAACATCACAAACAGGTTCTGTTGCCATCTGGGATGTACGCAGCACTCGGCCGCTGAAAACGTTTGCCACCGACAAATGTCGCGGCGCTTCATCAGATGACAGTCTTGACTGGTCGCGTGAGTCATCTGCACCGCCGTGGTGTGTCCGATGCGTTAAATTTGGCGGTGGCGGGCGCGAAGTCATGGTTTTTGCGGAACACACGTCACTTTTTCACGTTGTAGACGCACGGACTTTCGAAGCGCATGAGACTATCAAGGTACCCGCGGCTCACGGTCTCAGGCTCGTGCGCAGGCTCAGGCGTCCTACGCCCTCCCCGATGCAAGCGGTCATTATGGCAGGCAATGCAGCGACTGGCCGTCGTCATTTGCCTCGATACAGTTCTCCGCTCACCGCATCACCGGAGCACTCCACTATCGCACGACTGGTAGGGTACCGACCACGGCAGAACGCGCGACGGCTGTCCACTCCCAGTCTTTTTCCGCCGCATTCGCGCCGGTCGCCGTCGCGTGAGGGTCCTGTCATTTATTTCCCACCTCTTGGCGACGAAGAGGTGGAAGCCGACGTCCGTGCCATACTAAATAACCATGGGTTCCGTGCTCGTACAAGACCAGAGTCTGACACAAGCAGCTCGACAGAGGCGATACGTGCGTTGGCCGCGGATGGGGATGGGGACGCGAACGGCGACCATTTCAATGCCGACGATCCTGATGGTGATTGTAATTCTTCGGATACAGCAGAAGCTGCGCGGGAACGCGCACTTGAGATGCAAGACATGGATTTTGGGGCTGGATCATCCGCTTCATTAGTTCCCCGCCATATTCCGCAGATTTTGGCCCCACCTCCGATTGTACGCACGCCTGATGAAGACTTTGCACCACAGGATGCATACCCCGTGGATGCGTCCATCAGCCCACCCCTGGTATACGATAATCACATTGGCGGTATCTGCTTCGACCCTTCCGGAAAGTACATCTATGTCGCGTCTTCGGACGGAATTCACGAGTGGAGCGTACGTGGCGCGGAAAAGCAGTGGTGGTCAAGCAGTGCGCTTGTATGACTGCTCAGCGGCGATTTCCATTTGCGGGATCGTGCGTTAGGACGTAGGATGTATGCTTGTGGGCCGTCTGATGACCGGTGGCGATTAGTGATGACTGATGTAACAGTAGTTGCGTTGAATGGCGCTTGGAGAGACGCCTTCGCGATCAAGTATCTTTTTTCTGTTGTTTTGTCTACGTGTTGCTGTGTTTATGTTTTGCTGGTTTGGTATGTATGGGATAGTCTGTGTATATGTACATCTGTACTTTTAGTGAATGCATATTAGTTCCTCTCCTCACATTCAATGCTGTTTCTCAGCTTTCTCTGTCAATTTCTTTGTTGATGGTCGCGGTAAATACTACGTACCTAAATAGGCTACAGATATATCGCAATTTTGCTTGCAACTTCGTTTTCACTGGGGACTGCTTTTTTTCTTTCTCTTTTCGTTCTTGCGGTCAGAATGCCTGTTTACTGTGCACCGTAATGATGGCAAATTCCAGCTCTCAATCTCTATCGGATTCGTCGCCGTCGTCGCTCAGTACGTCGTTTGTCTTCAAGTCCCCTCGCTACAGCCGCATGGACTATAATAATGATGGACTCTCTGGCCGCCAGCTATCAGGTGGATGTGCGTGTATTGAGCTGCCACGCCACGCCGGTCTGGTGGATTAGTGAAAAACACATGGTTACCACTGTCCTTATCGGACCTATCGATTTCACTAGTTCGACGTCGGCGTCGCGCAACGTTGATCAGCTGCGCGTCCCACGAAATCTTGGAAGCATTGTAACGAACCTCGCATGGGACTGATTGGCGCTGCTTATGCATATCGTTGCCACTCCTTTGAGTACTCGAGTACCACCAGCACTATTCGCCGCGGCCACGCACTGATACAATTTTATCTTTCGGCGACGCCAATATCCGGTACTTCAGTAACAAGAGACACCTACTGATACCCATACGACAAAGCTTACATAGGTCGTTCGTGCGATTTCAGTGCTGCAGGTCAGCTGCAGACCGCACTTACAAAACTCAGATCCTCACGAGGCTCCGCAATTCATCAGCGCTTCAGCGACCAGCTCGAAACGTCGTAGCTTTCCTCGTGAGCCATAACATTACGACAAGACGTTGACACGGGAGCCTCTTAGAGTCTTATCGGTTATTCAACGTGGACAGATGTCGGAGTTAGCGCATCTGCCTTATCGCCATGCCGCTCCGCATTTCACTAATATATAAGAGCTACCTGCGGCCACGACAAGATGTAGCACGACCTGAATACTATCGATTGTCTCTGCATCATCTGTATCATCCTTCCCTGAGGCTGCCTTGTCGACGTCAATTTGCCATCATGTCCCAGCTGCCTGCGTACGCTGAAATCAAAGGTCTCACGAAGACTATCAAGGTACCTACGGGACTGTTCATTAATAACCAATTCGTTTCGTCGGTCGATTCCAGCGAAACGATTGAGTGAGTCGCCACTTTCATCACGTCGATGTGGATAGTATAAACTTACATGACATTTCAATCTACTTCGCATTCATAACACATATGTATGGCAGAGCTGTGAACCCGGTAACTGAAGAAGTCCTTGCTTCCATTTCAGCTGGTGATTCTTCCGAAATTCCCACACCTGTACCGCATTATCGCAGCATGCACCGCTAACGCCGCCCTACAGGATCTGTGCAAGATATCGATGTTGCGGTCGCGGCAGCGCGGAAGGTATGAGGCTGCGTAAGCTTTCCCGTGACTGGCTGATATGTTTCCGTCAGACGTTCAACACCACATGGGGAAAGAACATTACGGGATTTGAGAGGGCCCGTCTCTTGCACAAATTGGCCGATCTGATCGAGCGCGACGCTCAAGAGCTCGCTGAGCTCGAGTGCCTGAACAACGGCAAGCCAGTGAAGGTTGCAAGGTGATTTTTTTCGCCTTCGTGGATCCCCTCTTCAATGCAAGCTCACATACATCATGCAGAGATTTCGACATAGGCGACAGCATTCAATGCATTCGTTACTACGCTGGTCAGTCTGCATAACGTGCTGAGTGTCGGGACAACTCTGTTTATGCATATATTCGTAGGCTGGGCGGACAAGATCGTCGGCCAGGTAAGTTTATGGATTTGCTTTTTGTCACTTCGCTTGCCTAATAATTGTAGACAGTCGAAGTCCATAATAAGGCCAAACTTGCATTCACTCAACACGAACCCATTGGAGTTTGCGGTCAGATGTAGGAGGTTGTCTCGCTTCGTCTAGAGCTTATAACTGATGCTGTTGTATTCATTAACAGCATACCTTGGAACTACCCCATTAACATGTACGTCATAGCTTCTGAACGACTCGCATACAGCTGACTTCCGTCCACACAGGTGGTATGTGTGACTTTTCCTAGTTTGGCACACGAGGGGCTGAAATATCTCCTCGCTGCCGTAGGGCATGGAAGGTGTGTCACATAGACACTGTATCATGTGCATTGCCGACAAAGGATGTCTAGGTCGCGCCGGCACTGGCTGCATCTTGTAAGTATCAAATTCGAGTACACTGGGTGTGCTGAATTCAAATGTCATGCTTCCAGGCACTATCGTTATGAAGCCTTCTGAACTTACTCCACTAACGGCCCTCGTAAGTGACGCACTACATATGCGTATGGTCTTCGACGTTGGTCATGCCGTATTCTACAGAAACTTTCAGAACTAGTTGTCGAGGCTGGGCAAGTGCCCTCTTTGTTTCACGTGTATGTGTTATCGTGTTTTGACCATCTTCTGCTAGCTTCCCTCCTGGTGTGGTCAACACAATCCCTTCTCTGGGATCCGTGGGAGGAGCAGCTCTATCTGCTCATCTTGATGTCGACAAGGTACGCCCGTCCGTATGGTGTGAGAGTAAGCGGACGGCGCTGATGGCTGTTATCGTCTCTCAGGTGGCGTTTACTGGAAGCACCGTCACTGGCAGAAAGATCATGGAGGCCGCCGCAAAAAGCAATCTGAAGAAGGTTGACTTACAGGTTTTCTCCGGATGTGCTAGTATTTATGTGGGCGCGCAGGTTTCTCTAGAGCTTGGTGGAAAGTCGCCACACCTGATTTTCGAGTCCGCCGATCTGGAGCAGGGTGGGTTTCAAGCATCTTTGATTTCCGCATGCCGCCTACGGGCTCCTGGGCATTGTGGGCGGCATTTTCTATTTTCCCCGCGGCGGTCGCGTCGGGGCGGAACATCGGTCTTGTCAAGCGAATAACCGTCCGCCGAGAGTGCTGTGTCATCTTTTGTCTATTCCTTTTTCGTCGGACTTTTGGGTTTTTATTTCTATGCCCTCTGTGTGTTGATCGCCGCCGATTTTGTGGCTCCGTCGAGCAGCGTTGAGCTCATGGTACAAACGTGATGATCTATGAAGGCATTTCTAGGCTGATGTGATCCGTGTGTCTCCGTGGGATTTTTCTTTGATTTCAGACTGCATGTTTCACCAGCGTACTAACGCTATGTCTCTCGTCACGGTTAGCGGCGTGTTGGGCGGCCCTCGGCATCCTTTACAATAGTGGCCAAGACTGCACTGCTGGTTCACGCGTATACGTGCAGGAATCGGTCTATGACAAGTTCATGGGGATCTTGCTGTCGAAGGTCAAAGAAACAGTTGTGGGTGATGGATTGTCGGATGAAACCGCGGCCGGTCCCCTTGTGAGGCGACTCGTTATCACGTCTTGAAAATCACTATTCACCAACGCGTCCATCAGGTATCCAAGGTTCAATACGACCGTGTATGGGGTTTTATTGAATCTGGAAAGCAGGAAGGGGCGACAGTTGTCATTGGCGGCGAAAAACGGACGACGAAGGGATATTTCTGTGATCCTACGAGTAAGCTTACTCTTCATGAAACCATGAGATGGGCCACGTGACTGACATTCCACGACTGTAGTCTTCACCAATATCCGCCCTGACATGAAAATTGTGAGTGCGACTACTCAGTTATTTCGTTATCTTTTGATATAGATTTGTATTTCGGTATGTTTAGGTCAAGGAGGAGGTGCGTTCCCTGTGATCAAAAAAAAAATTACTTCGGTTCCATTCATTCCGCACAGATCTTTGGACCTGTATTATCGGTGGGAAAATTCAAGACCGAAGAAGAGGCCATTGCCCTCGCGAACGACACGACGTACGGCCTTGGAGCCGGCTTGCATTCCAGTTCGTCAGATTTTTTCAAGTCGACGTCATCGTCTGACATGCTTATTTCAGGTAATGCAAGTCAATGCATGAGAGTCTCTTCCGCACTGGAGGCGGGAACAGTGAGTTATGCCCTGGACGCCTCTAAACTCAGCAATTCATGGGTTTTACAGGTCTGGGTTAACCAGTACAATATGCTTGCTAACAACGTACCGTTCGGAGGCAAGAAGCAGTCAGGCATAGGTACTTGATTGATCTGCAGGAGATTCCTTCAGCTATTGATTTGTCGAAACGCTAGGTCGTGAGCTGGGTAGCTATGCCTTGGAAGAGTATACGTCCGTCAAGGCTGTACACTGGAACTTCGGCGAAAAAGGCTCGTGGCCGCTGTGAGGGTCATTAGCTTGAAACGTTAAAGATAGTGGGTATCCGACTTGTTTAGTCTAACGCTGTTGTTCAGTGGTGATGTCCACATACCCGTGTATTTTATATCTGGCTGTGCACTGATACATGCTTGCTCCATTCTTAACCGATTTTCCATCTGATGACGCCAATACCCAATTCATCGCCAGCTTGCAGCCGTTTGCTCGTGTCTGATTTCACGTCTATCACACCTTGTGGCCCCCTGCGCTGATGTCGTTTACAATTGTGGTGCTTCGAAAAGAGTTCCACGCGCCTCAGCGCCCACATTTTGTATAGATCGATATCTTTGAATGCCACAAATCCTCTCACGTTGAACGCTGAGACACAGAAGCTTAAATTAGAATACACGGCAGGAGGCTGGAGCACATATACTAGATATAGGAAAGATGGGTTTTCGTAATTTCGGGCAGCCTTGCAGAAATTTAACACGTATACAGAAGGTCATTGCACCCGCGGCATCCACAGTCGATCGGATGGAAGGTAGGAGAAGATTGGCCCACCCTGCAGCGATAATGCTTTCGATTGAGAAGTATGGATATAGAGAAAGTAGAAGGCTCACTCGTGGCATGAATTAGATTCTTTCGTATATGGGCTGCGGAAGGTATGATCGTATGGTACATTTGGGCGTACACTGTGATGATTATAGACCGGAGATGGGGGCGCCTGATGCGATGGACTGTCGCCGTCGGTCTTCGGCAAGGGCCTGGCGGCAGGATACTGGCCACCGGCCATCGATCCGAATGAGGAAAGCGAACGGACATCACGGGAGTAGTCATGAGTGTACGACGCGTACAGGGGGTCCACGGAGTCCGATATAGCAAGTGACCCGTCATGGTACCCATAGTTCGTATTCGTCCACGGCTCGGGAGCGTTGCAGTAAGACTTATCGTCTTTGGATGGGAGGTACGCAATCGGATACCCAGGAGATGGGGTCGCAGACGTGTAGGTATACTGCTTCAGTAGTGGGTCGTCGAAGGTGTACAGCTTATAAGCGCTGACGTCCGCAATGTTGGAACACGACCCGTGTACGTCTGGATGTCTGCGGTAGGCACTTTTGGCCTTCTCCAATTCATGTTGCTCGTTGACAGACAGGTACCGGCACTCCTTGTTCCTCTCAATGCACCGCTTGCATCGACCACCTGTATGTTTTGCGGGCTCACACTGCGAATGTCAGTCACCCAGTGCACGACGGAAGAGGTGCTAGAAGACATACACGAGCTTTGCTGTTACGGCAGTGGACACAAGCGATGGGGGCGCGTTGTTTCTGGGTCGCTGCACCAGGAGACATGGCGAAAGCGTGGGTACGGCAGTCGTTAGGAGAGAGCTATGAAGGTTGTCGCCTCGTGTAGTGCACAGATATGTGGCTTATATATGTGAGAAAACATGAAATAGACGCTCACTGACGGTTCATCCTGTATGCGATAGAGCCCGAGGACACTGCCCGGTCAAATGCAGAATATGAAGCGGACGCACCGAAAGTCTGGCTCTAAGTGCAACAAGATTCAACAGGAGAACTTCCACTAAGAGGAAACCTATGCTGCTGTGATTATCATCCCTTGAACCGAGAACGCACCTCCCCTCTCGGAGCCCATTGGCGGTGAGATACAACCCATGTTGTTGAATCAAGAGCGCAATTGATCTGAGGGTGCCAACAAGAAGCGTCGTGTATAGCAGGCAGCTAGTCAGGCGTGAGACGAATCACAGCGGCCATGATTATTCGACCGGCGAGGCTTCCGTGTTCGCACGCTTCAATACAGTACATACCATCAAAGGCCCGTAGGCCAATATGGGTTTCCGTTGAATGCGCACCGCTTAGAGAGAACCACTTGATTCGAGAGACTGATAGCGATTTGTCTGTTGACAACCTTGGGCCACTGTAATGAAACAATCATTTGTATCTGCGCGATCTACATTCATGGCCACAACACGTGTACCATGGCTTCACGACAGTTCACTATTTGAAAACTGGGCGATAAAGCGGTGGAATAGGACCCCGGACGTCTGAAGGATCCGGAGATAAGTCAAAATGTAAATCCAAAAGCCTACATACTTACATGCAGATCACAGGGCCAAATAGTCCCTTACTTCCTCTTCGGGAAGTCTGCGGAATGTCGGTTTCGGACGGCCTGTTTCGCCTCCAACTTTCCCCGCCTCCAACTCCGCCAAGGTAGGGACGGTCACAATGCCAATCTCAATTGTCTTTTCCGTCATTTGTCCTTCGAAGCCTTCTTTGAGGGTCAACAACGCGGTGTGGATCGCATCTTCAAGACTGATGTCGTCGTTGTATCTGGCAACGAGATCATGACGCGACTGCTCCATGCCTAATTTGACAAGTCAATCCCTTACCGTTTCTCCAAAAATGTCTTCGCATTGACCATGTTCTTGCCGATGGCACTGGCCTTCCACGCCCAAAACGTGCCTGATGGATCGACTTGGTACAATGTCGGCCCTCGATTGCTGTCCCAGCCAGCAACAAGCAATGATACACCGTATGGTCGTACACCACTGCATGTCCCCTCGTCGTGAGGTCCGGGTCTCCAAGAAGAAACTGCGGACATTACCCTGATTGAGTTGCTCTCTGCATAACCTCCGCAATTTCCTGCGTGAGCATGCGTGTCGGAGGGTATTCGCCATAGATTTTCCAGTACGCTTGGGCACTCTTCCGTGCCTTCGTCACAAGCACCCTGAAGTCCGGACCCATGCCAGAATACACTATGCCTATATTGGGGCAGATGACTGCCACTTTATCTATCATGGAGTCGTCGATCAGTATCGACGAAGACTTCTTTTCTGTGGCAATGACGATGCCGTTGGAGGCTGCACTGGCGAGATCAGCATACGGAGTCGTCAAGGGTGACGTAGTAAACATTTTCATACCCTTTATACCGAGGCTTGTCGTTCCTGATGATACAGCCGCCAGCGCATGTTCGATCTGTACGAGCTTTCCACTTGGTGAAAAGACTGTTAACGAATAGCTATGCAATCTAGCGTGTCAGAGACAATGGTCCTTCGATATGAGGCGTCAAGAACCTGTATGCTCCGCTTTCAGCATTGGCCATGGTGTTTGAAACTGTGAGGCACTGGGGAGAAGATGGAAGCGGGCAACAAGTCGTTTCACGATGTTCACGACGCGGTCTGAGTACGCGCGTTCGCGACTCATCGTGACCTTCTCGATATGGAACAACTTCCGCGGCATCAGTTTTTAATGACCGTCTTGGAGAACAACAGAGATACATTTGCTCGGTTGTCATTCCACGGTTTACATCTCATTTTATTTGTTAAATTATTCAAGGTGAATGTATTTTCCAAGAGTTGTTTGTGATGATTCGGAGTGGAAGCCGCATCGACCTTGCTATTTTGTATGAGCTGGGACGATATGAAGACCCACAATGTTCTAGATACTGCTGAAACTGCTCTACCTTCCGATGCAAAGTATAGTTCTGTATCTTTGACTGATGTTTTCCCGGAAAGGCACTCATGGATCCCAGAAGAGTGAAGGACCCGCGATTGGCACGCGCCGATCCTCGTTTACAACAGCGGCAACAACCATCGACATCGACCCCACCGCCACCGGTGCTGGCCCCTAATGTGAAACCACCGTCGTTTTTGTCGGCAGATGTAGTTTCACCTTCTGAGAACGGGACACATTCAAATCCTCAACCAGAGCTCCACAATTCTTCAGAATCTCACGCATTTGTCCCAGTCTACAAAGCCCGTCCGTTATTTTGCGTTGTTTGCGCAAATAACCAGGTATAGAAATATCACTTTTCGAAACCCTCAAATTTATTCGTTATGCACACCATATTCATAGAACCGATCTATGGAAGGACATCTTGTATTATCGTGAGTTGCGTTTTTTTTTCGCGTTGAAACCACGACTCACCTCGTTGCAACAGAAAGGCTGGTCACCGTGTTATGTCGTCTGGAACAGGCACAGCCGTGCGGCTACCAGGCCCGTCAATAGACAAGCCTAACATCTACCCGTTCGGGACGCCTTACAATGAGATCTACAATGACCTTAACGCGAAGGATTCCCGGTTGTAAGCATCCTGTTGACAACATGTGATACCTTCAATCTATTTACTTGAAAATTAGATACACCGCCAATGGATTGCTACAGATGCTTGACCGCAATCGTAACATCAAACTGGCTCCAGAACGTTGGCAAGACAATAGGGCAATCGCTGATGTCGTTATAACATGTGAGGAAAGGTGTTTCGATGCTGTCTGCGACGGTAACGGTAATCCCCCTCATCTTCTTGTTCCACTGCTCAATACCATAGTAGATCTTCTTTCTCGAGGGGGAGCATACAACCGTCCCGTCCATATCGTCAATATAGAAATCAAGGACAACCACGAAGAGGCCGCAATTGCTGGAAAGGCTATGATTGATCTTGCCGCGGCTGTAAGCTATTTTTCTTATCGCGCGTTTCTGCAGCTTATCGTTACCTCGTAGATTGAGAATTCGGCGGATCTTGACGAAGACATGCCGCACATTCTCCTCAAACAGCAAGAGAAGCATCCACATAGTCTTCTCCACACTATTGCATTCTACTGAGGACGTTTCAGTGAGCGTCGTATCAAAGTCGTACAAAGATGTTCTCACGTGTCCATTATTAGAGCATCATGACTACTGTGTTGGTGTTGGGCGCTCAATGTCAAACAGCAGATAACTCTTCTGCCTGCCATCTGCCGACTTTGCAAAGCTGAATTTGAGTTCCCGAGTCCTTTCCCAGCCTACATATCAAAATATCAAAACGGAGTGTCGCGGCGGCGGTTTTGGCATATGGCCGCCTATGTCCGTTCTTTTTGTTCAAGTATCCCTATACTATACAGGATGCCTAGCCATTCAATTCGGACGCCGATGCTCTTCTGTGCTATTTTGTATGGAAAGAGGGCTTTCCTGTTCATCAACGCGCGCAAGACATGGACGGCCGTCCTTCACGTACAAAGTCCGTAATTGCTGACCCATGAGTCAAATCATGGGCAATTACACATACTGTACTGGCATAAATGGAAACAACGTAAGGTTGGAAAAATAACGTGACGGAACGCAGATTTCCGGCCCCATTGTTAATGAAAACCCATCAAAATTTCTGTCCATTCAAGTGCCAAAATTGTGGCGACCTTCTACTACAATATCTAAGAGCCTGCAATATCGCTTCCTCCTGTTTCCTTGATGTCCCTTGCAGTGTTGTAGATCCGTTGTTAAAACCCAACGACGTAACGCGTAACGGCAAAATCGCCGTTGTTTCCATTCATGCCGGTACAGTACAATCTGGGCAGATGATTTTTGAGGAGGACCCGTTTACCCAAATAACTGATCCGGATATGACAGATGTCGGTCATTCGTGTTTTGCGGAGCCAAAACGAGATGCAGGACCGCTAATTATAAGGTGCAATCATACGCGACGATTGCAAATAGATTAGATATCTACTTACCCTGCGCACATGCCCACTATCGAGTCATTGCCATTGCCAGAGAGTTAGTTAGCAGCTGACTTGGCTCTTGCCTGCACTGCCTAACGAACGTTACGTTCATCTACAACTTCCTGTGCTCTCTGAACCATCGATCTGTCAGCCTACAATGCCCTGGACGAAGCTTAGTGGCACAGACTTAATTCACGGCGACAGAGAGGCCGTTCACGGTGCAGCAGAAGTTGCGCCCTCTATCTCTGTATCCACAAGTCTGTGCTTTGCTGCCCTTACAGCCTTTGAGGTGCTGTTAACCTGTCTGACACCATTAACCTGTTCCATGCCACAGCTTTTCGCGCCACACCTATCGAGCCAGGAGCTGGGCCCATCGATCTGTCCAACGTCGACCTGCGTAACCCCGAGAAGCATGTCTACTCGCGCTACACGCAGCCCGTCAGCACTCGTGCTGAGCTTATCCTTAGCAAGATCAACGTGAGTCTGGCTCCGTTCGTCAATGTGTTGCCATATATCTGGGTGCCTCACATCTTCTCGTCCCATTTCACAGCACGGCAATGCCATCACTTATGCGTCCGGCCTTGCCGCTGTCTACGCTGTAAGTCAATTGAAGCGCACAGCATAGACCTATAGCGATTTGATTCCTGAATACGTGACAGGCGCTTGTACACTATCAGCCCAAGCGAGTTGCCATGACGGACGGATATCATGGATGTCATGCAAGCTTGGAGACATACAGGAAGGCGTCCGCCAATGTCGTGGAAGCCATAGACATCGATGATGAGTTCAAGCCCGGTGATCTATGCTGGCTCGAGACACCAATGAATCCTACAGGCGAGGCAAGGTAAGTACAGCTGTAGTGAGCCTCCGCCGACCGATAAACGAGCTACCTATGAACCTCCAAAGAGACATACAATACTACGCTGACAAGGTTTGGGCTTTACGATCATCAGCTTGTTCGTGATCACTGATCAGGTTTGCTTGATCAATATACATGCATATACATGCATACAGATCCATGCTGTTGGAGGTAAACTCGTAGTCGACGCAACCTTTGGCCCACCGCCACTCCAGTACCCCTTCGACTTTGGCGCCGATTGGTAATATTTTCGATGACCTCTAAATAATCAGTTTTGCTTATTTAACCGCACAGTATTCTTCATGCAGGTAGAATATCAACATGATATGGATTCAGTGTTTTCACGTTACTGAACCTCGGTAGCAACAAAATATTTCGGTGGACATTCAGATCTCTTGGGTGGTGTCCTTGTTGTCAAAACGAGCGAGGAGTGGCATGAAGTGCGTATCTGAGAGCCTACTCATTTTTCTCGATTGACGCTCGGCGAAGCTCTGGCATGATCGCACATTTCTTGGAAGCATGATGGGCTCCTTTGAAGCATGGCTCCTGCTACGTTCTCTGAAGACGCTGCACCTACGTGTGCCTCGCCAGTCCGAAAGCGGAACAGTTTTGGCGCAGTGGCTCAACACCATTGCCAACACCCCGGTTGGACAGACACACGACGGGGTCCCTGGTGGGATCATTAAACAAGTCTGGCACTCCTCGCTACAGGGAATCAGCAAACGCGGTTTTGATCCAGCCAAGCAGATGCCGGGAGGTTGGAACGCTACGTTCGCTATTTTGGTAAGCCGTTGAACAAGCTTTTCCCCAAGTCTCGAACATATCGACTTTTTTTTGTTCCAGATGCGTAATCCTGAACATGCACGCACGTTCCCATTCCAGCTCAAATACTTTGTGGTATGCCTTTGTTATCTGCGCCTTCATTGTCGATAGGACTCATGTCCTTTAGCCCGCGACTAGCCTGGGAGGTGTTGAGAGTCTCATCGAACACCATATGCAGACCGATGCTGGCGCAGACCCACGTATTATTCGCATCAGCGTTGGAGTAGAAGACATAGAGGTACGCTCACATATCACTCCATCGAGGTCGGAGCTCAAGGCGTCTTCTAGGATCTCAAGGACGATATTCGTTCTGCGTTGTCTAAGTACAGTGCCACTGAGCAGTAAATAGATTCACTACTCGCTCTATTCTTCTTTCTTTTGCCCGCCAAGAATCAGTCAATGTCCCAACTAGTAGTACATAAGCATCCGCCCGTCGCCTCTAAATGATGGGCTTCAGATGCAGAAATTCACACCCGAAAACGTCTCTCAGAAGTTGTAAAACATTTTCACCTTATCCCGAGCATGATTTTGTGTGCCTTGGTTGAGTTCAATAGATCATTTGATCTGTCGTACTTCCAGATCGGGTTATGCCTCTCGATGAATCATTTATTCGCCGCCTTACATAATTCAGTCTCCGTCACGGACCCCGTGGTGTGATCGGATCAGAACTAAGAATTGCGGCAAGGTCGCCTTTCATTGAACATCGCTGCCATTGGTGACGCAGTCTGTGCCACTGCACATACACTCTCGGTTTTGAAAGAAAAAGGAACATCTGTTCCGTATTATATCCCTACGATGGAGAAGTACAGTGCATACCGGGTCAGTCGATTTTCTGGGAAACCACGAAGATCAAGTTCACGAAACAAGCTCTAGGATCCGGGTACCGGAATCCAGGTCGGAGTACTGTTGCTCATGGATGCGAATCATCTTAACAATCCCTACGACAGCCATTTCTAATACCGGTCCCACCATTTGAATCGGAATTTCTTTCGAAACTGCTCGCGCCGATTGGATACACGGTTGGGATCCTCAGAACTTCCATTGTCTTTGTAGTATGGCTGTTGTATGTCGTTCTTTTGGGCTTTTGTGTAATTTTGGTGAGTATGGTCTACGAGGATTTATTAAGTGAATTTTACACCTGATCTGTGACGAAGACGCCTATACCGCCGCTGCATCGACTGGTGACAGGCTTCTTGACCACCATACTAGCGCGTCTGGTCCTCTTCATCGTTGGGTTGCCTTGGATTCCTGTTGAGCCATTCACCAGGAAGCGAAGGTAGTTGCGTCGCATGCGATGTGAATGATCACGCTGAAAGCTCTGTTAGTCGTGGCGCCACGATTCCTGAAACTTGGGTACCTCGCGCGGGGGATATCATTGTCTCCAACTGGGTGTCATGGCTTGAAATACTCTACCTCGCATTTCGGTGTGTACTTCCCTGCTTATTCCTCTTTTCTTGGCCTGAGTGTACGCAAGGTTCAATCCCACATTTGTTGTTCCTGTATCCAATTCCGTTCCACCCTCGTTTGTGCTGCGTGATGCGAATGTGACGGGTCGCCGCACGGGCACAGGTTCAGCGAACGTGCCCTCCACGAGAGCCAGCGTCCAACTGCCTATAGACGGACTCCGTACCGCCTCTCTTCTAACTATGATCGGTCTTACGGGGCATGTTTTACCAACTCTTAAAGCCCCTGCAAAGCCGCGCACACTGGAAGAGATTCGCATGTCCTCGAATGCGCCTCTTGTGGTTTTCCCGGAGTGCACAACCAGCAACGGGCGGGGTCTGCTCCGCTTTGCGAATATGTTTAGTGGCTCTCTTCCTATCAAAGGATACAAGATGTTCTTGATGTGTGTGAGGTAAGAACACTTCGCTTCAAAATTTCAGCGTCGGCTCATGTGATATGTTCTCCCCCGAAGATATGATCCACCGACAACGTGGACGCCTACCCCGTCACTGTCTATTCCTTCAACTACGGTGAACCCACTAGCCCATGTGTTCAAGCTATCTTGTGCACTCGTCCCGCCATCGATATCAATACGCATGCTTGCACCCTCGGAATCTCCCGGTGCACCAACCTTCATAACGAGTGAAGTCTCGACAAGCGCGTTTGGGGAAGACGCAGTCACGGAGGTCTGCGCGACGTTGATAGCACAGATGGGGAAAATGAAGCGTGTGGGCATGGGATGGGAGGATAAATCGCAATTTTTAGGATTTTACCGCGAGAAACGCAGATAATACCATAATTCATTGATAGGGGGTTTATGGTGACTGATGTAACGCGGTGACCGACGCGGTGACCGACGCGGTCGCCGTGTCTTGCCCGTCGGAAAACAGCGCTTTGATGACGTATGCAGTGGTTGGTCCTCACGCCAATGCCGAGCGTGCCGTCGGACGAGGGGAAACGCTACGGCCCATGCCAGGCTGCGTAGTTCCTCGGCTCCCACCTTCTTCTCGCGTCTGCTTGGATATTTGAATGGCGAAACAATTCCAGTTCAAATTGCGGACGGTTGGGGATGCTTTATCGTCCTCCAGTAAATACGCACTCGCTCGCTATCGGAGTCTACCTTTATATGGCAAAGTGAGCTCTGAACTGAGCAGAAACTAGAGGACCAGCTTTGAACAGCTGTAATTAGCTTTTAATATGGCTGGCTCTTTTGATCTGGGTTGCCATGTGTACGTGGCGTTAGTTTCTTCAATAACGAATCTAGTAGTTGACTGTCATTCTCCAGGCATCACAGTCATTATCATTACACCCAGCCGTATTGCCCAGGCCGCGTATGACATCTCTACGGAAATAGCAAAGATGCCTGCTGGATGGCTTATCTTTACAGGCCTAATCGGTGAGCAGCGGAGCGGTTTGCACATCCAACGACTTGCTCAAGTTCTTCTGCAGTGGTAGTGTCATTTCCGCCTGCTATCGGCCATACGACGACTGTGACCCTGTGCGGGTTTGCCTACGGCATGCGTGGATTCTACATTGCTGCGGCTGCGTCCGTCGTCGGTTCGGCCGCTGCCTTCGTGGTTTTGCGCCTTCTCTTTAGTGAACGTTTGAAGCGGTGGTCCGAGAAAAACGAGAAGTGGCAGGCACTCGAGTCGGTCATCGTGCGTATACTTTTTAATTCCGCTGTGATCCTGTTACAAAATATTGTGTTTAGGAGTTGAAGGGGCTTCCGCTGATCGTCCTCATCCGCATGTCCCCATTCCCGCCATGGGTGTATTCGAATGCCTTCTTTGCGGTGTGTGCTTAAGAGATCTGGAAGGATAATTCTTAGTCTTTTGTGGTCTAGTCAATTGATGTAGTCAAGCTCTGGCAGTTCGCGTTTGCCACATGTTTTGTATTCCCAAAGCTCCTCTTGCACGTCTTCATCGGGTCTCGCATGGCATCTCTGGCAGACGGTGATCAGCGCGAACATATGGATTTTCGTCAGAGAATTCACCACTTTCTTACGATGCGGTACTGACATGCACAACCTTACAGAGACCCAGCTCCTTGATTGGCTGCTGGTCGTTGGCGGCGCTGTTTTCGCTATCGTGATAAGCGCGTGAGATTATTCATCTGTCTATTTTGATTGCCACTGTTTCTAATATAATTGCATTTTGGATAGAGTTGTGTTTCGGCAGGTTCACCATCACATCAAGAAACTCCATGGCATATCTCCGGAGATCGACGAGCTGGCTACGGAAGCTTCAGAAGAATACGACGAAATGGTACCTTTAATACTTGAGGCCTGAGGCCGAGGTGTAAAGCAATGCATACATAGATACTTGGCTCTAGTTTTGGGGTATCTCACAGCACGATTGTATTACCTATGCGTAGACAGCACAAACACGTCGTTGGGCTAATAGTAGTGGAGGAACAGCAAGCTGAGACTAGCGCCAATGAGAAATATAAGAATAAATAATCGCCCGTCCTTAGCTCGCCGCCTCGCTTCCCTGAGCTGCACGTTGCCTTTTTCTACAGTGGACGTCGTTGCAATGGCGTCCTCGTACAACTGGTCAGTGAGTTCCGTCTGCTTCGTCAGATGATTCACCAACTCAACCTGCAATGCGCTGATGTCCATAAGCCGCGACTCCGCCTGCTGCACTGACTCAAGTGTTTCCTGCACGCTCCGCAATATGTTTGCGTTCTCGGTCTCGAATTGTTGTATTTGGGATGCTGAAAGTTCTATGTCATCATCGTCATCATCTGACAGCGATGAGACGTCGCCAGAAGGCACGTGGATGGGTGGAGTGGGTGAAGATGACGCGCCAATGGTAGCTGCAAGGAAGCTGGTGGGGGCACCGAGCCAGCTGCTGCTAGCGTTCGCAGCGTCGGTTCGTTGTGAAGAAACGCGAGGGTATAATGAATCGGAGATGCCCATCACCTCGGCCTCGCGCGCCGCACCTGACCCCAACGTCCGTGTTCGCTCAAGCTGCCGCTTAACACGCTCTTCCTGCATCTCCTTCTGGACTTGACTTGCCTTCGCTAGCCGTCGGTTCAGGTACCATGTCACCCCCGCATGGTGGGCTGCTATGAAGTCGTTGAGCATAGTTGTCTCATTCTGTCGTAATCGTGCGGGCAACAGCCGGGTCAGTGGGTTTGCTTTGCCCGCGATGGCCTCTGAGCGTCCTGTGAGAAGAACATTGGTCCCGCTGTCAGGTCAAAATTGCCAGTTGAACAACGCACGTTTCTCGAGCTCCTCCATCTGTTTCACTCGATCCGCACAACGCGTGAGGATGACACGCGTCTGGACATCGATCTGGTCGCGTTCTTCATTTGAGAGGTATCGAATGTCCGACCACGACCCCGATTCGCCTCCAATATCCAAATTGCGAGGGGATATGCCGCCCAGTGGATTAGGTCGTGCGTCAACGTTCAAGTACGGCTTGCGTATGATGGCAAACATGCGCGTAAGTGTGTCGATGTGCTTGAGCTAGACGGCACATCATTACTTTCTAATACTTCAATTGCGCCGCAGGTATGAGGATCTGCTCACAATCGTATACGCCTCCTTCATGAATTCCTTGTCGAGAGCCAGCTGAGCATCGGCGCTGATGCTTCGTGTGTGTTTTGAAAGTTTGCGACGCTTATTTTCTGGAAGCGACTTCACTTTTTCGCGTGCGGCGTCGCGCAATTCCTCAGTACGGCTGGAGAAGGCCATAGAGGGCAGTGTAGTGCGTTTAAAGACAATTGGAGGTGGCGCATGCTACGTTCAATGCACTCACTGATCGGCGTTGCAGTCGTTTCCCGTGATGGCATCAAATTGTTAGGTAAGCAAGATCCAGCATAGAGGTTCAAATTTTCTTGGGTTACTCTTTGTTCGCCATCTTCCGTGTTTCGACTGTCGACGAGCGCGTAGTCCACCGTTTGTCTTCTGTAAGCTGGATGGTAGAGTGATGGGTTCTCGTTTGAGGCGAGCCACGTCCTTTTTACCGTCGTTCGCCATAGTTTGGACCAGACATTTTTGCGCGTTTTCTTCCGCCTCACTGGATTCTCCGTCTCCATCCTTTGTCTTGATTGCATTGCTGTAAACTAACATACTTCAGTCTCAATACATTTGCCTTTTCCTGCCAATCAATTTCGTGGCTCTCCTCACACTCTGTCTCTTCTCTGTCCTACCACGCTCTCATGCCTGGAGACACGGTTTACAGTGCCATCGTCTCCTTTACTGGTGTGTGGAAGATCGAAACATTCTCTTGATCCACGCTTGAATGTTCAGCGTAATGGTATTCTATATGGCCATTCGAGTACTAAGTCGAGGGAACATCGTTCTCTGCTATATTCCCTACATTTCTGTGTATCTCTAGAATATGATGTTGTGTCTATGGTCCATCTCCAGGTCGTGCAGCTTGCGCAATTGCAGTCGGCGGCGGTACCGTTCGTTGGAGCAACATTCCCAAGACTCTGTTGTAGTGAAAACATAGGGTTGAGTTCGTCAACGAGACAGGAAAAAAAGTAGTACGAACGGCAATAATCGTCGTCCTGCCTAATCATCAAGCTGCAGCGGGTAAATCGAGCCAAGTCCAAGACATTCTCGTCCTTGATGAAAGTGCAGTTGATCACTGTAATCAACTCCAGTGACTGCAGGTCCCCAGACTGGCTGCGGTGTTGCACCATCGATACAAGCGCGTCGCCCCGAACCCGCCCACACCAACGCAAGTCAAGCCTGCGCAAGCGCGGACATGCGCCAGTTCCTAATCGCTGCACGACCTGATCAGAGATGTCACTCTCATGCAGGCGTACCTCCTGCAGCGTCGGCAAGCTGTCGAAACAAAAAACGAAACATTCTTCGGTAAGATCGACGTCGTGCAGCTCTAAGAGTTCCAGTGGCGGTGTCGACCGCCCGATGCACTCGCGCAGACTGGCGCTTGTGGGTTCGTGTGGCGAGATCTCGGGCTCAAGCGACGATCGCAGCTGCAAACGCATGAGGGCCGGCGTCTCGAGATGATGCAACAACGTGAAGAGATGTAACGGGCCCGTCAGGTTGAGGCGTAAGAGCACAGGCGCCGTAGCACGTGTGATGGGTTGCGGGGGAACAATGATCTCGTAGTTTTCGCCGAAAGGTAGGATGATGGCGAGCGACTGAAGGGAGCGTAGCTGGTCGACCAGACCCACGAGGGATGCTATGTGCAGACGTCGCAGATTGACGGACGACGGAAGTAGGCTGATAGACAAGTTGACGAGGTTGAGAGGCAGACTTTGCAATGGAGGAAAGATCACAGCCTTGAAAGCCATAGTCTCGCAGAGAGGCGCGGGAGAGAACGAATCTCTGAGTCCCATGAGAAACACACCATCCTCGTCGTTGTTTACATCGCTAAAGAAGCGGCCACTATGCGAGTCTTGTTCAACCTGTACTGTGATCGATCGCAAGTCGGGGAAAGCACCCTTACAAACGGTCAGAACGCCGTCAACTTCAGCAAGGCCATAAGATTGAATGGTAAGCGTCCGCCATTGCCCGCGCCGCTCCAGCAACACGCCTAGCGCACCGGAAACATGGGAAGTGTCTCCGTTCAACTGGACTGTGACATGCAGTGGCGCGCTCTGGGCACGATTCAGCCAGAGCAGCGCGCGGCAATACGGGTTGCGGTTGTTGGCGCTAACAAGCACATGTGACCAGAGCGTTGCTGCACAAACCGCGGCGGCGCGCCACTCAGAACAAACCTGGGAGACGGAGATGGGAGTTCGCGGGAAGCCCCAATCTACGCAGAGCTCGAAGATGTACACCAATATTTCGGGAGGAATGCGTCGTGCGAGTGTGATCAGTCCCTTGCACCGTCTCATTTCTTCCATATGGCGAGACTTCTGGTACTCGAGACGGCGAGCGACAGCCAAAAGCTGTTCTATCTCTTGGTTTATCTCCAAGACAGCTGCTTCATGATGTATTATGGCACTTTGAACTTGACCGACATCTATGGCTTTACCGCCGACGTAGACCAGTGGTGGTGGATATCCTGTAAAGCGAGCTAGTGTCTGATCAGTTGGTACTTCACTCCGGCACTGCGACGATGGGTTTCCAGGTTCCATCGGTACTAGCGGATCTGGATGCACTAATCTGCGTCTTGACGTGACCTTTGGGCTATGAAATTCAGCTTTCGAGTTGCAGTCCGGGGAACGAGGTTACTGACTTCGTGGATAATCACGATGTGAATTATGTAAATAAGAGAAAGAAGGAAACGGGCACGGTACAGTCCCAGTGAACCACAGCCCTAGAGCTCGGAGTAGTCCCATGAACCTCGGTGATCGCCGTCCATATGTAGCCCATCAACGGCGAGTAGAAAAACAGCCGGTCCGGCGTCTTCGAATTCCGGCGTCCGGTTTCCATAGATGCTTGAATAAAAGTTCTATAGGGTCTCTGTGTCCAGCGTTTTCAACCACTTGTTGTCATGCTCCCACTCCCTTTGCGCACTGAGTTATGATTGAGAAAGAAGCTTTGAGGCATTGAGTTTTTTTGACGCCGCAATTCCCCAGTTGAGCACACGTATCTACTACCTTCTCAGCGTGAAAACCCCTGCTATTAATATATTGTATAAATTTGTGATCTAAGCCTTGTAATTGTGAGTATAGACTGTGAGTAACAGCGAACGGTCGTAAACAAATCACGGAACGGCGTCAGTACTGGAAGCAGAAAAAAACAAGCATGCTAGAAAACCGCGTAAAATACATACACATCCTAAGGATACATCGATTCGGAAACGCTAATCTTAACCTAAGCCCATACCAAAAGTTTGTGACTGCGACAGCTGTGTGCCAAGGAAGCCCGTGTCGCGCATAAAGTTGACCCACTGCTCGTCCATCCCGGATCCTCCGGTCAACATACCCAAATCCATTAGGCCGGTGTCTTCCGGAGAGTGGTGTTCTGCGACCGCCAGTGCACGGTGATCGAAATCGAAGAACATCGAATTCGTGTCCAGTTGAGTCGTCGACGCAACGAGAGATCGCATAGTTGGTGGCCACGAGGGCACGCTGATCGCCGGAGAGGACATTGTGATATCGTTGCCGGTTCGAGGCGTAGACACCGCCGTTGCGCCCACAGATGAGCTACTCCTTGAATTACCGTTCAGCCCTGGCAGTCGTGATATGTTGTCGAGGTACTGCGAAGACGGCAACAGCGCCAAGTACTCGACCAAAGAAGGATGTACTTCCGGGATTTCATACGGTGTCTGCGGTGGCCTAGAATCATTTTCGGCGCTAGGCGAGTTCGACGACGTGGGGCTGGCCTGCACGGATGACTCAGCCGAAGTTTGCGCGACTTCTGCGTTTTGCTCGCGCCTGCGCTTGGAAAGGAGTCTGCTTACGAGCACACGTGTGTGACCGCCGAATAAAGCGAGTTCCTCATCGCCATAGTCAGGCGGCCCTATCGATAGCTCCACCTTCGACAGGCCGCGGCCAGCTTGATACTGTGAGTACGCTTGGAATGCCTTCATGCGCATCTTGGACAAAATAGCCTGAAGGGGATCATGTTGATAACAGGAGAATATCACCAGAAAAGGAACCTTACAAAACCACTGCGCGCACGACGCGAGTGCACAGCACCTTTCTGAAACATGTCATACGCGAGCCCCAGTTCTATAAATGCACTTGGGGCCATTGTAGACGATGGTGCCCTGGTTACAATACAGCCGACAATGATCTGTGTTATGGCGTTAGCACAAAAATATTGGGAAGCTGTTATGACTAACAGCTGCAGAAAAGACTGGGTGCAGTTAGTACAACAATCATTCCTCATAACTATGGACTTACGGTGTGTCCACGTGCTCCACCAGCGAACACACAAATCCGGAAATCGGTCGAAATGGTTCAAATTCGACTTGATAACATTTGAGGCGCATCTATAAGCCGCCAAAAATGAGGGCGCATAGGGGCTGCGTAGAGGATTGGAGGGATAGTCCAGCATAGCCTGTGTGATTAATCATACGCCTGTCATTCATAACAAACAGAACGAAGAAAGGGCGCCAAACCTGTGCGAAGAAGCTTCTGTGTATATATAGTAACGCTACGGCGGTAAACCATTAACATATGGACTTCCGTAAACTCACATAGAAATCTGCACTTACCGACGGACCTGTACTGCCCTAGCACACATCCCCGCATGTAGGTACCAGGGGTAAACGACTGGTCTTGCGCATTCAGGAAGACATTGAGGTGCGGAGGTAACGACTTCTCGCGGACTTTGCGATCCAGCTCGAGGATCGTATCGTAGCTAGGCGGTGCCGCCGTGAGCGTGTTCTCTATGACGACAGACAAAATGTCCCGAACGAATTCGTTCCTCCAGCGGGTATCTTGGAAAACAAAATATTAAGCGACGCCCGTAAAAGTCTGCTCAAACAAAAGCAACACACATCCCACTTTTGGTTGCCCATCCTCGTCAACGCCTACCCCGTCGTTGATCGGAAACTCGCAGTCAACATATGATAGGCGTATTGCAGGCGGGCGCCCGAGTGCAATACTCTAAACCAGGAGTGAGACAAAAAAACATCGCGTGCTTAAATTAGGTGGATAGAGCAGACCATTGACTGTTCTGAACATAAAATTTCCCAAAAAAGTTTCCGCCGTCGCTCCACCTACAGCAAGTATTCACAAAGACGATCGATAAAAACTCCCTCAATTAGCGTACCGTTTTGGGATCCATATTCCATCTGGCGCCATCACGATCTGTTACATGGAGCAAATGCATTGACTATTCCATGATGATGCTTCGAGAAAAACACGTACGTAAACCCAACTGGCAATTACGAACCAAATATCAACCACTGGTCAACGACAAAAAAAGGCCGCACTCACGCTTTGTGCCAGTTTAGCACCAAGTGACATAAGCGACCAGGCGCTGTGAATGGTGTATCGACTACCGCCCATGCCGTGATAGCTCCCCATGAGCACTATTGCTTGGAGCGTCGCAATCTCGCCCGAATCAAACACAGATCGTGAAGCCAATGCGGCTCTGCCCAGATGGTAATAACCTTCCGCCTCCGCATTGTCTTGTTTGCCGTGAGCGAACCTCTGTGTCCTGAAACAAATGTGTAACATTGCTCACGGAAATCCAGCGTCAAGTCCACCAAAGCACCCATAGCGAACAGAAGAAACAAAACAGCCAACTTGTGTACCGACATGGCGTACCCGGCGGTGGGGTCGATCAGCCGATCCTTCCGTCCCTTGTAAATGGGTATCATGAAGTCGTCAATGATCTCGTCGCGTGGCATAGGGCAGAAGCACCACGAGGCCTGTTCGAGGTACGTCTCGCAGAGCGCCCATGCGCGCGGCTGATCCGGGAGGTTGTCAAACAATAGATCGAGCGTCCTGGCCATATTCGACGGCGAGTCTGTGAACGGGAACAAACCGGACAAACGTTGTATTTCCTCGGATACGGGAAATGATAGGTCGTCCTCGGGTGGCGTCGTGTCCAAATCAGCCCCTGCCTGTCAGGTGGTGGTCATGCGAGTCAAATGGAATAGAAAGGAACGTGACTGACCAAGAAAAGTGTCTAAGGAACATGAATTAGAGGTGAAGAGTGTGAATTGACACGGGGCCTACCTCTGAGCCCGCAGAGCGGCCAAAATATACGCCCTCTCCGGCGTCGTTAATGGTCAACGTACCGAGGGCATCAATAGGGAGTGGCGGAGCCTCGGGGGCTCCTGGAGGTTTCGGAGTACGCATGCCAGGCTCAGGTCCAAACTTGATGCGCAAGAGATCGTCCCGGAGGAGGGGGTGTGGATCGTTAGACACGCTAGACTGAAAAATGGCGAGCGCATCCTCGAGTTGACGGATGCGCTGACCCATTTCAGCAATTTTGGCGTGAAGCTGACTGGTATCCGCCAACACAAACCGACTGTGGGTATTGAGTGTGACACGGCTTCAACTAAAAGTGACACTATCGAAATGCGCACCTAGTTCCTTGGCCAGTAGTCAGGTTGCCATTGGGACATATTGATGGGCAGCCCCTCCGAACTGTTTTGGTTGTGAGCAAGGCAAAAAGGTGCGAGAAACGTGGCCCAGGGACGTACTGCAAGATCCACAAGGAATCTTCTTGTCGCATTTGAGCTTCAACCTGCGACATTCTGCACAGGAAATCTGGAGAGATGGGAAGTATCCGTATCTTAGTCATCGAGCAGAGGGACTGGGGATACACACACCTCTCCGCGCGCTCTGCGCAGCTCGATGTCATCGTCCGCAGATATCTTTCGCGAAGATCGTCGGGAGACGGAGTGGGTACCATCGGCAGGCATTGCGGGAGAAAGCAAGAAGAGGAAATGATGCGTACTCGGGGGCAAACTGCTGAGCGGATCCTTTACTTATTTCCTGGATCGCCGTGCGGCAAAACAATTGCCGAACTAATCAGTGTCACCGATGTCATCAGTCATCCAGCCCGATGGCGACAAGAGTCAGAAGACCAGGCAGCCATTCACCCGGATCTTTGACCTGCAATATGAAGCTACAGGGCTTGCTCGACACGCAGAGCCCTCCTCCATTCTAGTGCCTTCCCTCGCAAGCTGTGGCCACGACGACTGGTTTGCTAAGTACAAGATGCACAAAGCCTCGCGAAACTTGCCAGCCGGCCGCATGGCTGTTCTGCTCCCTTTCCGCAACGATATCAGGCATAACGCGTAGCGGGGGAGATCTGGAGAGATGTATGATCACGTGCTCTCATGCCTTACACTCGCGTGCTCAACATTACTTGTGCTCAAGGACTTAAAATAACGAAGTGAGCCTGTGCACTCATAAACACGTTTATATTCTCAAAAGAAAAAGTGTGTAAGGAAATACGAAACATAACACACGACGGTACGCATCAACATCACGTACAATATGCCGGCTATTCATTTGGAGAAAAGCATGTTTATATTCGAAGCAAACTGAGATACAATCTGTTTCCAAGTAAATCGAACAGGGAGGTTTATTACAGGGCAGGGAAATCAGGAAGAACCCTTTCGAAGATTAACTCTTCCGGCTTTTTGATCGGCCATCATTTTACCTTGAAACCGACAAGCCACCGGTGGCGACGCCGAAGGCTTGCTGACCCAGCCTGTTTCTTCGTTTACACCATCTCTTTGTGCCACATTCTTTGCCAAACACGACTTGCCATCATCCTTCTGCTTTCCAATGCCCTGTAGACCACCATCCATACTGACGCTCTTGGGCGTATTCTTTATTTTCCATCTCTACACCGTCAGAGGCGTGTCCACACCCTCCAATGCGCTTCTCGAGAGCCGCTACATTCGCCCTCACGCCCTTGCCGATGTGCCAGATAACTACAATTTCGACCCGCGCGACGGCTGGCAGGCTGTCAACGTCACCGACATGCAGTACAAGTACCGCCGCAGCCTGGAAGAAGATGATGATGACGGGTCAGCATCTATGAATACGACGACACTGCAAGCTCGCGACGGTAAGAAGAAGTCAAAAAAGGTAAAGAAAACCAAAGCCATCAAAAGCTCGACCGGTAAACTACCTGGGCTGGGGAGCATTGCTGGCGCGGCCCTTGCCAAGGTCTTACAGTCAATACAGCCGCAAGGCAAGCCTGAGCCGATTAAAGTGACCTGGTATGATATGGCCTGTGTTACATTATTCCACGTCTCGATGCAAGCCTATAAATAGGTATACAGGGAACGATCTCAAAAATCCTAGCTGCTGGCCGAACGGGAAGTGGTCGCCAACAGTACGTCTTGCCTCGCGTCTTGTCTCCATTCTCATAAGTTGACGCCTGCGCAGGACGCCTCTTTTATTGCCGCCTTGTCCGAAGACGGGAAAGGCGGCCTGCAGTGTTTTCAGTTTATAGAGCGTGGGCCTCAATGTACTTATCTGTGAATGCCTTGTTAAACCATTTTTCCAGTGTGTAATACACCCCAGAAATGCACTTTCGCACGCGTGGGGGATACATGTGCTGGGTGCAAGGAGAAACACATCGATTTGACGCGCGCCGCATTCGGACACCTCGCCAGTTACGAGGATGGTGTCGCTATGGTCCAGATGCGTCCTGCGACCAATCCTGCAGATGGGTGGTGCGTAATCAGCGATGTTCTTGCCTGGTCTGCACTCCTTGTGTCTAGATGCTGCGCTCACATGGCTTTTCCAGGTTCGAAGAACTCTGGGGACCGAAGTGAAAGGGTAGTTTCTGCGGTCACCACTATTTTTTTCGCATGGATTTTGTCAGGTCCCGGAATTTTCTCAACATTGACTCTCGGGGACATCCTACCTTCTCACACTTAAATTATGTGATACATATGCCACTATTAGTCACCTCGTTTTCACGCATACCCTGCACATTATTACCCGTACTTATTCGCCATCGGCGATGGACTTCCTGATACCATATGCAGCTCTTTTGGACTATAGCTGGAAATACATTTCTCCGTTGTCTTGAGCGTTGACAACTGAATAAAGTGACCGCTCTACTTGATGATGAGAGGTCCGGGATGTGGACCTACATGTACAACAGAACGGTGTGAAATGATGGTGTGAGCCTGAGGCCTGAGCTTGAACTTCACTTGACACCGTTGTGGAGGAAGGCGCGGGATCACGCGGGATCAACGAGGCGACCACGGTGACGCCACGAGAGACTGCTTTCCAGAAATTTGAAAATGCCGATCATCATGCCGGCGGCTTTAGGACCCATGAAAATTGGCCCAAATCCTTCATCCAACGGGCCTCCTTTTGTCCGACAAAAATCGGGCAAAATCACCCAAATTGTCCGACATTTCATGAGGCCTCGCACCCGGCGCCGGATTTTTGTCCGACATTGAGATGAAGCATCGGATCCCGCTAAAAGATTTTTTCGGCTCGCGCTTCGCGCGAGGGCATAGATTTACAAATGAATGATATGAAGGAATGAGCAGGACGAAATTTTGAGTCTTCGCCCCCATCTGGCAGTCATATAAAGCGCTTGCTGAGCTTTATGGTCTACCACCGCTGCCCAGGCGGCCCTCATGTCCGACATCTGGATCCGGGCTCCCGGCTCCACTGGATCATTGTCCGACAAAAAATCTGGCCTGCGGCGCCGAAAGTAGACCATTTTGTCCGACACGCGGATGAAGGGTTTGAGCCTATTTTCATGGGTCCTGCGGCTTTGCGGGATTGCTTTTCCCGAAAATCCGCTTCGAACAAGTCTAGATCTGTTCTACTTTTGTAGCTCGCTTACTTACTCCGACGTGTGCTAGCGGCACATTTTAGTCTTCTGCGGGTTTCTGTTCGCATAGGAAGCTTCTAGACTTGAGCTCTTTTCGTTCTTTCTACTGGTGAGGGATCTCTGTGGTTCAACGGCTTACACTGAGCAGTCTCTGGCCGCAACCATGCTTGTCCTGAAGAAATTTCCCGCTTAATAATCACTGGCGAGGGATGACGACACCTCCTGCGTAGTGCCAACTTTGGAATCAACCCTTCGGAGGAACTGCAGTCACGCTGCAATCGCCTACTACTGGTTACCGGCTCATGTGGGGCTTAGTACGAGTCACGGAGGGGCATTCAAGATATACCGTGACATATTCTAAGAAAAATGCATGGAATACCACTGGGATTGCTCAGACGGGCAAGCCTTGTTACTGATCTTGGTTGACTTGGATTGCCTTTGTCGGTGAAATTATGCTTTTCGACAGTTGGACATGCACGCTGTGTAGGACTCATGATCATCGATCACTACTTGGTGCAGGTTGAGATCTAGACTGAGGACATTTCTGTTTGTGTTCAGTCCAGAATTGGACAAATGGTTGTTGGTGAGCCTGGAATGCCGTGGTCTATCCTACTTTACCTACTACTTATCCGTCAGTGGTTGCAGTCGACCAGGACGAGGTCTGAGTGTGTTTCGTACTAGATTGGTACTTTGGGCCACGGCGAACGCCCGCTGCAATAACAATGACCGGTGTCTAAGTAGATAGATGTTTGTCTCCACATGCTTGCAACTCCGAGGGTACCCACTTCTAACCACATGGATCAGCATACGGGCAAGGGCGGCACCGCGGGATACGACGATGATAATAATTGTCCGATGTACGTCCGATTTTCTCACATGCGTATGACCCTCATGCCTTGCCAAGACTTATACACCCCCCTCGTGTACCTCCCTCCATACTTGGTTTTGGGAACGAAATGCCTGAATCAGGCGTGCTTTCGCGGGGACGAACGGCAAGACCACGCGAACTCGAGTAGCTATGCTCGCGGCAAGTGCGCGATGGGCCGTGTACTTTCGCGGGGACGAACGGCAGGACGACGCGGGCTCGATTGCCGAGTCTGTCATTAAGGCAAGTGCGCGATGGGCCGTGTAATCTCTTGGCGGTTGTACATACGCATACATAAGACCAAGTAACATTTTCTTCAGCAGCAGCTTTCTCCCAAGCGACGCCTGATATTTTTTGTTAGTTCAATTTCTACTTCTGTACAGAATGCTTGCAAAACAGCTCTCTGCCGCTGCAGCTTTCATCGGTTATGCGTTGGCGGTGAGGCCTTGAGGATTTTGGTCTCTTTCCTTTTTGACACATCTCGATGATTGTTCTTTCTGCATACACACAGATTGTCGCGCCGTTAACGACGGTCACGCCGACGCCTACCGAAGCACTCGAAGCCAGACAAACTGATTCGTCCGTTACCTGCGTGTACACTGCGACGAGAATCGAAGAAACTACAGTTGCCTCGTCCCCTTACATCGTCGATACCACAACGTTGATTACCTGGACGTAAGTTTTTCGCCTGCGCTCAATTCAAAAAAAAAAATGGAAATAACACGTCGGCCTCTTTCAGTGCAACTCGGGCGCCAGGCTACACCTGCTCGTATAATTGAGGACTTCGAGAATCAATGTAGCAGGTACAAAGGCTCGATTACAAGTGACATATACAAGCGGCACCAGCTCCGCGTGTACAAGTACATTTTGCGCGAATTTATGCTTTCAGAAGCATACGCTTCCTCTTTTTGCTTTCCGCAATGCGTACCATGGCTTTTTCCTCGTCCAGGCCCTCCTCTTCGTAAAACTGCGCCGTGCGCTCCGCGTCGTTGCGCCGCTGGATGTACTGGAGCGCGGCGAGATTGTACCCAATAACCTGCTTGTGCCGCTGCAACGCCGCTCGCAAATGCTTGCGCAGCGGGATGAGCGAGGTCCGCATGATACGGTTTGCCACGATCTGGTGGTGGTGTGTCTTCAGGAGGAAAAATATGATACGCGACACCAAGATGATATTCCAGCCCTGTCCATCAATATTTGAGCGTTAGACAACCAACAGTTTCCCTTCAGTACATGGGAGAACACGAAATACCTTCTGTGCCCAGATGTTCAGATACTCCATCAAAGACACCACCTTGCCGAACGGCAAAACGAGTAGCGCGTCCTGCATGGCTGTGCTGGGGACCTTCTCCACCACCCTGAGAACATATGCTTCAGGCTCTAGGTCGTATGCTTCCAACACAGAGTTGCGAGGTGGAGGCTGGAGACGCAACGTGTCGTTGTCCGGCTGGCGAACCAAATCCTCGTGATATTGACGGAATATGCGCCGCTCGTTGTCCGCGAGCTCCAACGCCTCCATGATGCGCTCTCCCGCCATCAGTGTTTCCGTTGTCTGTTTCGATACGTCGGTTGCCTCGGCCCGCGCATTGGGATCGTCCGGGTTACCAGACGGGTCGGCATTGAGTGTATCAGCGATGCCGCTCTCGTATAAGTTTTCTAGCTCGCGTTCGCGTTCCTCTTCCAAAAACAGCTGGAAAGACGATTAACTACGCATACCGCGTAGAGCAAAACCAAAATAACGTACAGGTTCATCGAGCTTCTCCCAGACACGAATAGACTGATCGTGCGAGCCAGTCACTACAAAATTGCCCTGGTGGCTGAGCGCCAATGCCCAAATCTCTCCATGGTGGCCGTCGAGTTTTTGGATGTTCTCAAACTGAAATATAGCTTAGCGAGATTTCAAGAGAAAGGCAGAAAATTCGCAATTACCTTGTCACCATCCCAATACTTGAGCATCTTATCTTTGCCCACACTCCAGAAGTAGTGGGACCCCTTCTCGAAGGCAACCTGCATCACACTCTCTTCGTGCGCAAAAAGTGACTTGTGGCAGTCGCCGAAGTCAAGGCCCCAGATCTTGATGTTCTTGTCCGCCGAGCAGGTGATAATGAGCTTCGAGTCATCGGAAATGTCCATAGACAAGACGGGAAGCTGTAGGACTATGGGGTCACTACATCGACAATAATATCAAGATCGGCAGATTGACCTTGTGTCCATAAAGTGATAGGAAAAACTTCAACGAGTCCTGATAGAACACTTTGACGGTCGAATCTAACAGTGCCACAGCGAGTAACTTCTCGTTGGGGCTGTAACGTACGGACAAGACTTCGTCGGTCATTTTGAGCGTCCTGGTATGCACCAGAGTGACTTGTCGGTTGTCATTGTATGCTGGGACGTTGGTGTCCTGCCCTTCCGGTGTTTTGAAGTCGATGGACCACATTTTGACATCCTTGTCTGCGCTGCCGCTGACCAATTCCTTCTCGTCATTGCGGACATGCAGTGACCACAATGTCGCGCTGTGTGCCTGTATCGTCTCTATCAGTGACGACGAGGCTATATCGTATATCAGAATCTCCCCAGACTTCGTTCCCACCGCAACCTGCGAGACGCAGGCTCTCAGCACTTGAATGCATCTCAAGGAAAGTACTGTCAACTCACATGGCGATCGCCTGGAAGGAATGTGCTGCAAATAGCATAGCCGCACTCCATAGTACGGATACAAGCCGTTGTGCGCATATTCCATATTTTTAGTGAGCCTGGCCGGTATTAGCAGAAGAGATTTAGAATCAAGCATGAACGCCCCCACCGTTTGACGCAGATGCAAGGATCTGGTCATCCCGGCTTAATGCCAATGAGCGCACGTCCGTCCGATGCCCTGGTAGGTCCACCGAATATTGACGAGAGGCCTCTGGCGGGGCGTCCTTATTCTTGTTCGGCGGAGGGACAATGTACACTTCCACCGCATTTGACGCCAGTGCAACAAGGAGCTGTACACCGCTTTTTGCGGTCTCACCAAAATCAAACGACCGGACTTTGCCTGAAGCTCGCACGACAAGGTGGGGGACGAACAGGTCGATTGGCCTGATGTCTTCTTCCTCGGCATCATCTGCCGCAAGCATGTCCGCGTCCGACTTTCCTTGCTTCTCTTTTGCACGTTTTTTCCTCCTAGCCTGCTTTTTGCGCACCTCTTCCTCTGTACGGATGCGGAAAAGTTCGACGGTCTTGTCGTGGGATTGCACGGCAACGTAGGGCTGGGACGGATGGAAAGATATTTGCGAGACCTTGTGGCGCGAGGCGAGTGGAAGAGTTGTGATGGGATGGATGATTTTGGCGATCTAAGGATCTTATTAGTTTTGCCTGACGACACGAAACCATAGACGCATTCCCGACCTCGCCACTTTCAGTCTCCTTCAGTCCTCCGGAGAGTACATCATGGTCGAGAGCCCATGCCTTCAGTTCACCCTCGGCACTTCCTGTGAAGACGAGGCTCTGCTCCGGATCGACATCCATTGTCCAAATGTCAGATCGGTGTGCTACAACTGTTTGAATGCAGTGCTGCGTCGAGAGATCCCATAACTTGAGGAAGGTGTCCTTTGACGATGTAAGCAACAGACCAGAGTGCGTTGAGGGCGACGCAGACGGCGTAAGGAATCGTATGGCTGTAATCTGGTCACGATGTCCTCGTAGTCTAACATATAGAATCAATAGAGTACAAAAGGAGGAACAGCAAGTGATCTACTCACCGGAACAAACCGACTTCACCAACGACGTCCCACAAAATAAGGTCTGTATCCTGAGACCCTGACGCCAGACGGCTCCCTCGCTCATCGAAGGCAAGAGCAGTGACCGCCTTTTTGTGACCGTTGAACGTCGCGACGACCGAGGCACTGGGCACATCCCATATGCGCACAGAACCATCGGCATATCCGACCGCAAACAAATCTTTTTGTGGGGAACGAAGGATACAGGTCACTTCGGCGCGATGGCCTGTTTCGTGCCACATCGCGATCATCTGGCCCTTCTTGACATCCCAGACGAGGACATCTTCCAGCGCAGGTACGTAGGCATATTTTCCGTCGAAAACAGAGTTCGAGGACGCGCTGCAGACAAGACCAAAGGCCTGCGTGGGCCCATGGCGCAGATAACTTTGCACCATCGCTGGACTGTGCAACCTCAGCGACTGGAAGTTATTTTTGGTTGGATTTGGCTCCGCGATTTGTCCCGTCTGGTCCCGTCACTCAACGCGATGAGTCATCGCAACTGCATTCTTCTCTTCCACGGCTGTTGATTTGTAGAATGCCGGCGCTGTTTCGAGGATATAAGAGACTGTGGAAGTTTGCTAGAAATGCCCTGTTCTGGTCTCCAACAGCCTTTTTTGTGTCTGAACTATATTCAGTGAAACAGGTAGCTGGGAGGAGCATGCAGGTTCGTGCATTTACAAGTCAGCAGTTGCATTTTGCACACGAATCTGTTCAGTCTTTTGTTTTCTTTATCCCTGACGATCCCTCCGCCCAGCTAGCCAACGCTGAATCCGGATGACTCGGAGCTCTCGCAGGACGTGGGTTTGTTTAACCGCTGGGCTGTGCATCTACCCGATGGTTTATCGCGTGGAGATATTATCCTGCTCAAGTAGGCGTGACTTATCTGATCGCAACTTCACGAATTTACCTTTGGCGCTTGGCCGTCTGTGTCTCTCTTCCTTCAGACACCCCAATTATCCCGGTTGCATACTCATAAAACGCATTATTGCGCTACCTGATGACACTGTAGAAACGCTCGAACCCTACCCTGTTCCGAAGGTCAGGCTACCTCCGGCGCATGTATGGGTTGAAGGTATGTGGGTTGTTCACACTGATAATAGTTGTATCTGTGTCAAATTCCTCTTTTTCTTTCTGTAGGTGATGAACCTTGGCAGAGCGACGACAGTAATCACTATGGTCCTGTGAGCGTTTGATATTCACATCTACCTTCAGTTCACTCCTTCGTTCCTGACCATCGAGTCTTCTTTCACTCTACTTTGTGTATCGAAGATATCCATGCACAATAATGCTAATTCTTACCACTACTACTGTCAGGTTTCTATTGGTCTCATTGACGCGAAGCTTGTGTGCCTCTTGTGGCCATGGTGGCGTATGGGCGGCCTTGCGCGCCTCGACCGTGACTGGCGCACTGGCGAAGTCAGCCAACGCGCGAAAGACCGCGCAGCGTGGCGACGCAGGCGGATTATCGAGCCTGACCCCAGTTCAGGGTAGACGTATCATTTCTTTCAAAATGAAAATACAAGATACCTGAGTATAACATGCTTCCTGTCTGATGTCTTCGTGGTCATCTGCCTTTGCGTTCTTTTTTTTTTTTGAATGAGACCCCATGTCCTTTGCGTTCTGACACTTAATGGTCGCGTTTGCTGTACATATGTCTTACCGGCAGCCCGCGATCCTGCGTAGTTGAGTTATCTTTTCGTGGTCTACGAACACTCGACTAATGGACACTGCAGGTGTTCTCCCGCCTCCTTGGTGCTCATGGCCAGACGGATCGCCAGTAGTCGTGCTCACCTCGGTTTTGCACACGTGGGTGTACATCTGTCGGTTCTTAGAAAATGTGTTTCCACGGGAACCGTACGTTCTGCTGCGTCAATCAATTCGCTGCAAAGGAAAGTCAAGAAAAGAGAGGACAGCTCGTTACCAACCTGAGTGCTCTAATTGTTTATTTTGCATGCGCATGTGGTGCATAACAATCTTCTTTCCAATCCGACGAGACGTGTGTTTGTCTCCGAATCGCGTGACTATGCTGTGGAGCAGCTCGGGGGACGTTCTGATGAATAGTAGGAAAGCCGCCCATACCTATTGATGTGAAGGGTGGGCGAGTGCGTCTGACCCGCGAGGTGCTGGTATGTGAAGCGTCTAGACCAGCTGACGTGGTATGATACGAACATTGCAGACAACAGGTGGTCAGAAGCGAAAACACGGATGCCCTTGCTTCGCGGTTCTGAGCGCGTGTCCCCATTAATTCACTTCGACCGGTCGCGAAAATGCATTCAGACCATTGGAATTCCATTCCGCTCTAGAAGTCTGTTAGGCAGGTCATTCCGACGGAACATGACCGGTGACCATTGACGACAAAATGTGCTTTCAAGTACTTATGTTCGTCGTAAAAAATGTTCGTGGGTGAATCCTTTTGCAATGGTAGCTGGACGAGAGTGCTCATCATTGACAGCCTTGGGCTTTTGCGTCATCTCAACGGGCGTCCACGAGCGTCTCCACCTCCCATAAAAGTTTGGTCTTAATCACTATTTCGATATCATATGTTGGAGCGATGGGTGTCCAGTTCATACCCGGTGATTTCTTATCTTCTTAGCATCGATCAGTGCTCCAACACTGCGCACGAACTTTGGAGCCGATGCCGCCGGGCCGGCAGGAGGCGCCTGGAGACACGCTTAGCGCCAACTTGCTCGGATAACTATACGGCATGATGTCAAGAAGTTGAATGTTCATTTCTTGTTTTCCTTTGTTTATTTTATTTTTCAGATGTCATACTCCTCTGCATATTGCTTGTATTTTATGCTCGAGCCTAGGCATATTGGCCACGAAATGGACGACAGCGTTTTGGGGAGTAGACGCCTACCGCGGGCTTTGAACGGCCCCGGCTGGTTAGTCTGTGGTACCTGGCAAGCGGGTGGCAAATAAAAATTGTCAGGTCGCTCTCGTGCGATTTGTACATTCGGGTCCGAGGGAAGACCGTCAGGTGCTCCACTTCCATGCGAATTCGCATCCTTCCTCCTCCTGCAGCACGTTTCGCACGTAAGTCTCTACGAGAGGCGAAATCCTTGTCTCCTTCAGTTGTACAGTGCCTGGCCGTTTTTAGCATGTCCGCGCGTATACAAAGGACGTTCTTCGGTCTTCCGTCGTTCGCGACATCCTTCTTCATCCCCCCCTCATCTCTTCCTGCCCGCTCTTAGCTATGCTTTCCACCTCTGAAAAGTTACCTTCGCGAGACCGCAAGGACCCTCAAGCGAACGAGGACACGACCTCGTATCACGAGCAGAAGCCTCCTCACAGTATCGACCTCGACTCAGCAGAAGTTACTAGTGAAATCGATTCTCATTATATTTCGCTTCGCGGGCGAAAGCTCACTACGGCCGTCGCTGTCGTCGCTGGCACGGGTTTTACTCTCTTCGGTTACGACCAGGGTGTTATGAGCGCGCTGCTCACGGCAGGACAAGTACTTTGACAACATCTCTTATTATGGTCTACAGCGGCTCAGTAGATGGTACCAGTTCGAAAAGGTCTTCCCAGAAGTGGTCGTCGAAAACGCTCATCCAAACCATGCCACTCTGCAGTCCCTGCTCGTCGCCGTTTACGTTCGTATCATGAATTATATTTCTTGAATGTTTCGTTTCGTATTTGACGCATCCGTGTCGCGTACAGGAAGTCGGGTGCTTGATCGGCGCCTTATCAAACTTATGGTTGGGCGACAGATTGGGCCGGCGGCGCACCATCGCCCTTGGTGGTATCATCATGATTATCGGTGCTATCCTTCAGACCACAGCATTTTCCTTCGCCCACATGATCGCCGCTCGTGTGGTTACTGGTCTCGGGAACGGTCTGAACGTAAGCATATACTTCCTTGATATGGTCATGGTGCTAAATTTAATTCGCTCTACAGACCTCGACTGTACCAGCTTATCACTCTGAACTCTCTCCTGCTTCTAGTCGAGGAAGCTTCATCATGATTGAAGGGTCACTCATCACCTTCGGTATTATGATCTCGTGAGCTACCCCAAGCGTGCACCTGCCATTGAAAACATACACCTGATACTCCCCTCTATAGATATGTACGTCAGCGTTTCAATTGTTGTTGTAGACTAAAGGTTTCGATGTCATTCTTTGTTAGTGGATAGATTTTGCACTGTGAGTATTGTCGTTTGCTGTGCTCAGAATTTCCATTATTTATTTTTTTGTTTTTGCAGTTTCTGGGCGAACACTTCCTCAGCTCAATGGCGGGTGCCAATTGCGATGCAGATTGTCTTTGCTATTGTGATGATCGTAGGAATTGGTTTCGTACGTCTGTCTTCTGGTTGTAAACTCCTGTCTCTAATGTGGTCAACTTCATGACATGCATGTCTTCCCCTGCACTATACCGTATTATGACAACTCGGCGTTCCCAGCTTCCGGAGTCACCCCGGTGGCTCATCAAGGAAGGTCGATATGCGGAGGCTGTCGCCGTCATCTCCGCGCTGGACGACAAGCCCGTGACGGACCCCGGAGTGCGCCAGATGTTCCACGCGATCAATGAAGCGGTCATCACCGAGGGGGCCGACAAGGAGGGGGTCTCCCTCCGCGAACTTTTCACTGGCGGCAACGGCCAGAACTTTCGTCGTGTTTGCCTCGGTGTTGTCGTCCAGTGTTTCCAGCAGATAACTGGTATTAACCTTATCACGTACTATGCGGTGCGTGTATTTGTATGTTCGTTTATAGTGACATTATTTAATCGCATCTTTTCCGGGCATTTTTTCTATCTTAATAGACCGTATTGTTCGAGCGCCTTGGTCTGTCGGACGTTAAGTCGCGTATCATCGCTGCTTGCAACGGTACAGAGTACTTCATGGTGTCCCTGATCACGATCTTCATCATCGAGCGCGTCGGACGGCGCAAGCTCATGATCGGGGGTGCGATCGGCCAGTCTCTCACCATGGTTCTGCTTGCTATTCTCGGCAAAGTCAATACCTCCGCCGCGCAGATTGTGAGCGCTGTCCTGCTCTTCGTTTTCAACTCGTTCTTCGCGCTCGGGTGGCTCGGCATGACATGGCTCTATCCCGCCGAGATCGTGGGCCTCCGCATGCGCGGTCCTGCAAACGCCTTGAGCACGGCCTCCAATTGGGCGTTCAATTTCACCATCGTCATGATCGTCGGCCCTTCGTTCGAAAATATTGGATACAAGACATACATTGTCTTCGCGGCGCTCAACGCGTTCCTGGTGCCCGTTGTATACATTTTCTTTCCTGGTGGGCCCCTCTTTTTCTGACAAACGTATTTGAGATCATCCTGCTGACGACTAATTCTCGCAGAAACTTCAGGTCGCTCGCTGGAAGACATGGATGTCATATTTGCTATCGCTCACCAAGAGGGTGTTTCTCCTGTAGCTGTTTCCATGCGCAAAGACATTCCTCCAGCGGGCTCGGAGGAGGCGGATCGTATTCTCTCTACCCATGCTTAACCGCTCTTACATAAAAATTTCAAGCAGCGTCAATTTTGTGTAGCCTCCGTCCCAACCACCAAATGTTATATGTCAATAATGTGACTTGCAACGGTACTTGTTTGCATTATTGTGCTAGGTTGGTTTTTGATCTTGTTCTTATGTTTACGACCCCTCCGTGGCTGACCCCGCTGTGGCATTCCATACTCACACTTGTATTATACCGTTTCCGTCTTGAGGAATGAACATTTACACGAGTGTATATCATGACGAAGTCACTTTTTTTGAACACCCATATAAGGAGTGCGAGCGATACCAATTTAGGAAGTAACAGTTGAACCCGTAAGTTGTGAGACGTCAGCAAATCACATGATGCATTAAGCCACCCGACTGCGCACTGCAGTGCGCTGTTGCAGTGTTCTTGTCTTCTTCGTTTTATTGATTGATTGTGCAACTTCACAAACATGGACAACGCGCCAACAGCTCTCTTCGACTCATACGAGCTCGAATTCCAGCAGTTTATTGAGTCCATTCGAGACAAACTTGAGAGCTCAAGCAACGATGATCCAGAACAGGGCGGTGTGTCCGCTAGTCGCTACCTCTTCGTCGACGTGCTCATGGCCTTGCAGAACAGCGACAAGCGTCGCTAAGGAGGACTGAAATGGAGCTGGAAGAGGCGGATGAGATGGTGAGCAGTGACCTGTCAACGTTGTCCAAGAAGTACTACATGATACCAATGCCTGTACGACTCTCCGGCGCAGGTGTCACAAATGGAGATCGAGATACAAGGCATTCCTCAGTCTCTCCGGCCACAATATCAGACGCGCTTGCGGACAGCGAAGGCTGATCTTACACTGTACAAGAAGCGGGCGAAAGAGCTCAGTCATAAGCTTAACCGTGCGGATCTCTTTACGCCGAAAGACCCGTACGGCACGTCGGCATCGGACGACCCGTACAGTGATTCGGACCGTGCACGCTTATTGGCAGGCACACAGTTGCTGGAAGATGGCACCCGGCGGTTGCAGGAGTCGCAACGCATTGCGGTGGAGACAGAGACCCAGGGCGCAGATATCCTATTGAACCTCCGTTCGCAAAGAGAACAAATCGAGAACTCACGGGGAACGGTGAGCTATAAGACACAATACTTCTATAGTCATTCTTTTCAACTGACATTGGCGTCCGTAGCTGGAAAGTACGGAGAGCAACATCCACAGAGCCGCAGGAACGTTGAAACAAATGATTAGACGGTATGTAGGCATTTTTTCATGAATCCACACCCTGTTTCGCCCATGTGTGAAGACTCTGATTTTGACTTGCTTTTCCAGGATGTATCAGCAGCGGATAGTAACTGCTGCTATAATCGTCGTCCTTATTCTTCTTATTGTCGTCATCATATACGAGAAGCTCAGTTAATCGAGTTTCACTTTCATTGGCGGTCATTCGTTGGACCTTTCACGCGAACGTGTATTGCCCACTTGGATACCTTGGATGTTTTTTATTTATTACATTTATACTTACCTTTGAAAAAGGACCATCACCTTGGCCACTATCGCTGTCTTTCGTACCTTTGGATGAATCTTTATTTTGCTCCCTTACGTCCGTGACACACACCTCTTCAATTCTGTGGATTGTAGTCTTTCTTTTCTCTGGATCACCTCTCGCACCATTGCACGAAGCGATGACTGCGACTCGAACGGCGATCACGATAGCGCCAAGTTTGTGGTTGTAATTTCATCGGCCTGTTCTCAAAATTCACTGATCTTCCCACAGTCTTCTTGATCGATCTTCAGCGTTTCAATGTTTCAACGTTCATGGAAAATCAATCAATCAATGATGAAACGACTTAATAACCGTATGGCTGTGTCAAGTGAAGTCATAAAATGTTCTGTCCTTTCTAAATTCTTGCAGCATCGATGACTTAGCGCACCACCCCTCCCACCTCCAACTAGCTGATTTCTATTTACGACAATGGTTGATGCACAGATTGCTCCCGGAAAAATCATGCATGGCTCTTGCCTGTGCAAGAAAGTCAAATTCGAGACGATAGGGGATCCCTTATCGTTCGTGGCGTGTTTCTGCGATAACTGTCGCAAGAGTGCTGGCTCTGCGTTCTTGTCGCTAGCTTTCTTCAGAGCTAATGTGAATTTCTCCACGCTGCTGTTGTTGCATATAGTCCATGTGTTGATTCTTTCGCCTAACGTATCCACTTTCAGAGCTTCAAGTTGACCGAGGGCAAAGGGTGTTTGACTGTGTTCAATGACACATGCACGACAAGCGGAAATACCGTGGCACGTTCGTTCTGCAGAGAATGTGGATCGACAATGTATGGAGAGCTCCACGGGAGACCAGGAATTGTGATCGTACCCACCGGCTCATACGACGACCGTATTGATTGGGGTACGCCTCATGTCAACTAGTCATCGCATTGCATATTGACAGGTTTCTCCGGCGTATCTATTCATTTACCTTTAACGACGCGTGTGTGGCGCTTTTTTGCTCCCTCCGCAGTACCTGCCATGGAATCGTACCCTCACAGGAAAGAGGGTTGGCTCAAGGACATCGCGATACCACTGAAACCGAAGCCAAAAGCCTGAAGAGGAGGATGTAGACTTCCGGACGTCGGTTCTAAACCATCGGACCTACCGGATTGTCGCCTGTCCGTTGTCTGTGGAGCGCGCGTGTTCCAGCACTGGTTGATACTGCTCGGGACGTAGCATGTTTTCAGTTGTTTCTATCTTGATGGTAATTTACTCGATTAATTATTTCAATCTCCCTCGCGACTCTCACAAACTCTGCCGCTCTTCTGCCAGGTATCGTATGCATGATTTGACAGGTCTTTATCGTTTGACTTTGAAAGTATCTAGGATAGTTGCCGGTCATGTGTCGTTCTCGAGCTTGCCCAGTGCTTGTCCACTATCCTCGGCAAATGAGGTGCTCCGCTTTGAGCGCATTAAACGAGTTCATCATAGATCCAGATAGCATAGCTCCATCGGCTACAACCAATCCTCGCCGGTGGCCCTGGATATGTCACGGTCCGCAAGGAATTTTCTTGGTGTTAGGTGGGCTTTATAAAACGGGTCTCCCAGCCACCGTATCGCTGTCCTATTGAGAGCCCAGCGCTCCATTACAATCGAACCAATCAATCCCAGGACTTCCCTTCTAAATGTCTGCTGCGACTAGGACGAAGCTACATCAAGAGACCGCACGAGTGCTTCGCGGGTCGTGTCTCTGCGGGCGAGTCATGTTCGAGACGACCGGTGATCCACTCATCTACCACACCTGCTTCTGCGACTGCTGCAGGAAGGCATCGGGCTCGGCGTTCATGGCAATCGCGTTCTTTAAGATACAGGTGAGTCAGCGGTTCTCCCCCCCTACGTTATCTTTCAATGCCGGCGTTCATTTCAATCGGCGGATTCAAGCGCTAAGCGCTAAGTAACAAGAACAACGATTGAATATGGCGTTGGTTAATTTGTTCATCGGTACTCACGATGAACACCGGATGGTAATTGCAGCACTTTACGCTTGTCTCCGGACAAGACGTGATCAAGACGTACGGAGACGGCGACACGATAACGGGGAACATCATGAGTCGCTCGTTTTGCGGGGAGTGCGGAGCGCCTATGTGGCTGCAGAGTCCGCTGAGAGAGGGCTGCATCCTCGTCAACACCGGCGCGTACGATGATCATCACGAATGGGGTACGATCCACATAATCGTCCTCTGTTTTCGAGGAGTCCTACTGACTTGTCAACAAAAAGTTCCGAACCGAGAGTGGTTCCCACACAGGAAAGACGGCTGGATAAAGGACATTCTTGTTCCTATAGAGAAGACTATGCTGTGAAAGGATATATGACGAGGTCCCGTGTAAACTAGTTGAGAAAGAACCTCCTGCGTAGACACATAGTCGCTGCACCTAGCCTTTGTACTAGTCATCTTAGACTGCACTTCCTCCAGTGCGATTGATACTGCATTCCGGTCAATAGACTCAATCCAAACTGAGACTTTGATTCACAGTGGCGAATTCTTTGAAGAACGTGCCAAATAAGTCGATGCAACTCTGTACGTCCTGTGATCCTGCCGTCTCGCGGATGGAATGCATCGAGAGCATGGGATTGCCGACGTCGACGGTGCGGACACCGATCTTGGAGAGGAGGGGTCCAACCGTAGATCCGCAGGCCCTGCCGGAGAAAATGATGTTCAATCGGATAATCATTGCGCGAGATTAAACAACATACATGTCGTTCCTGACTTCGTAGTCCTGCACATTAACGCCGCTCTTTTCCGCAAGCTGTTTCAGCAAAAATATGGTGATGACATCGGATGCGTAGCGTTGCTTGGCATTGGTCTTGATCACAACACCACCATTAAGCGCAGGTCTGTGCTGTTCTTGATACTTGGAGGGATAGTTGGGATGCATGCCGTGAGCCATATCGCTTGAGATCAGGAATGAACCGGCGATAGACTGAGCCAGAGAGCCGGGAACAGGGTTCAGGCGGTTGAGTAAAGTGGGTAGTAAATCGGACTGTGCTCCCGTCGTAGAGACACTACCAATTTCCTCGTGGTTAAAAAGGGCAATGCAGTTGACGTTGCCGGCAACCGTAGGTTCGCTGTCCGCAAGCGCTTCCACCGCACAAAATGACGAGACAAGGTTGTCCATGCGGGGGCTGAATATGAATTCGTTGTTAAGGCCACCAAGAACGGCGGGTTGTGTGTCGTACAAGCATCTGAAAGAAAGTTACATGAGATGATGCGTGGCTGTCAAAGCAAAAGTAGGACCCCATACAGCTCGAAGTCATGGATCACGTCTGGCGCCACCGACAGTTCATCAGCAAGAGCCGACAGTAGCTGGGAATGATGATTGTTCTGGACCTTCGACGTGGTGGTAGGTGCAGGCTTCTCCGGTTCCGATGCGTTCAGCTGAGACTCGACAATGCCGAGAATGGGGAGAAACTCAGTCTCAAGATTGGGCTTGAAAGGATCATCGGACGGCTTGTCGACTAGGATGCATCATTATTCAGCATAGGAAACGACGAACAAAAGAAACGCACGGTGAATGGCCAATGACGGGATTCTTAGGATGGGCTGGTCGATCTTGAGTAGTTTCGACGTGAAAGAACCGTCCTTATCGGCCATTACAACACGACCAGCAACAGAAAGATCGCGATCCATCCAGGTCCTATTGAGCTAATGAATGAAGACATGCGCTGGAAGGTTATACAACAGCGCCTAGGGCTTACCGCCATATACCTCCGCCATAGGTCTCGACACCTACTTGCAGATATCCCGATTTAACGGACTTTGACACAGGGCGCACGCGAAGATTTGGACTATCGACGTGGGTGGCAACGATGCTGACACCCGTGCCCTGCTTCCATTGCTGTGGAAGAGTGAACGCGATCAAAGCGACTTGATTTCTGCGATTGGATTCATTTCATCGGGGGCGACAGGATGGTTGACAGAAGTACCTGACAAAGTAGTATTTTCCACCGGGCTTCACCTCGTCTTCCCAGGTGTCCTTTTCTTTGATCTGGCAGGATGCGAGAAAGTTGAGAGGGCAATAATGCGGACAAACATCGTTCTACGTACTTTGCGGAACCCGGCCCCTTCTAAGCGGGATGCTGCAACGCTCACGGCATGAAACGGCGTAGGAGACGCGTTGACAAACGAGAGAAAGCGATGGGCAGCCTCGGGACCCACAGCGCGATGAAGCATGGTGTAGAGTAGATCTGACGGTGCACACGTCTCCGTAAAACGGAATGATCACATCAAGTCCTCTTTTGATCGTGATCGGCATCACCGCTCTGAAAGATCGAGTTATAGCACTGTAACCGTGCCGCCGTTCCGCTTATAATTTGTGCTATAGCTGGATGTGCTTCCTTAAATGCTAGAAAAAAATTCCCAAGGAGAAAGCTTAAGGTGTGCTGGTCGAAAAGCAGGGAATATGAAAACGGATGTCACGCAGGTGTCACGTATCATCAATGGCGATCAATTACTGCTTAATTCGGCCGGGAATGATCGGGAAGATCAAGCAGATCTCTCTTTGTCACACCTTTGTCACTCAAATCGTCGGCGCCTCTGCTCTTTACCTTGCTAAATACATTTGGCTTCGGACCTGTAGCAGAAATACAATTAGCTACTATACTACATTATAAACAGGTAGCACTTCTTTTTGAGTCACGAGATTTTCCATAGTGATGTTACTGAGAAAAACTCGTAACCAGTGCCATTCGCATATCTGTGCGCAGCATAGTATCAAAGCGCAAGCACAAGGGAACCTCAGTGTAGTGAAGCAACATAATTAGAGGTAGGCAGAAAAAGAGTACGAGTACGACAATGTCCCAAGCTGACAGAAGCTTCCAGATACGTCACAGCAAGGCCCCAGGGGCAACGCGGTCGAAAAGAAAACCCGCTGGAATCGCCCACCACAAGACTGGCACTTGAAGCTTTAAAGTGACAGGAAATCACACAGCGAGAACGACCCGTCAACAACATCTTCTCCATTAACGGCCGGCCACCCACGACGAACCCAAGCATGCATGTATCAGATAGCGTGACAGAATTGGCGGACAACGAGCAATCGGTAATGTGCTAAGGCACATATCAACTCCAGTGGAAACACGTCAGTATGATGAGCATAGTACACTACACTTTCATCGAGACCATGAGCCAACTGCCCGAGGAGCTAGAAGTGCATGCCTCTCAAAGCGCAAGACATGGAACCCGTGTGCCAATGGGCATGTCACCGATTTGGCTTACATGCCACGCAAAGCAGCTTTCATAGACCAGAGCACGCCCATGTGAAAATGGGAAAAGCAAATGAAGAAACTGACGAGGAAACATCGAAGAACCTACTAGAACATAACATGACTTGCCATTATGAATGAATTGTTACCAAAATAATGGATATAAAAATACAAATGACCAAGGAACAGACCAGACCAAGGCAATCACCCGCCGCAGAGACCTACATGAGTAGTTTTGACGGCAGAAGTAATCTTCTGTTAGACAGCTTTCACAAGCAAAAGATAACGCGTCTTGAAAGATCAGGACCGAGTCCTTGTAAGCAACTCTTGATATTTTGGCGACCGTGAGAAGTCTCCCACGCTGGGGACGTCTGGCAACATGTCGTGAGTACAAGTCTTGGACTTACGACGTAGAGGAGGAGGTATACGCATATACACGGTGACGCACCTTGATAGGAGCAGCAATAACAGTGGTTGATTCGACATCAACAATGTAGTTGACTTCGCCCAAAAGCTCATCGTCCGGCGTGTCTGGTCGTACGTCGACATCTACCGAGTGGTATTTTGAGAGCCACGCGGTAGGGCATGGGAGGGCGTGGATGATATACTGACCTTTGGGGACCGGCTCCTCCAACTTGATGGAGTGTTCTGGGTGCGAGAACGAGGCATACCGATGCTGGTCCAGCATCGGAACGCACTTCTCCAGAGGGACCCATTCGTACGTTTCCTTCGTGTGGTGAACCGAGCTGCAGATGTTATCACGGTCAAGAAAGAGCTAGGACATACCGGATCTGCCAGATAGGACGGGAAGTAGTCGCCTTTATACCGCATTTTAGGACATGAATGGATGTAGAATCCTGAGCACAAAACCTCAGGTCGAACGAAGCAAGTCTTGAGACAAATGAGACGGACCAAGATAGAGATATTGCACTTGTTCGACGCCTGCATCGTGAATCTCCCTGACAAGAGAAATCTCGCGAATGGCGCTTAGCTATCACAAAAGTCAACAAAATCATTGAAGATTCGCTGCTGGACATACTTTTCCCAACGAAAACCGTTCCCATGTTTTATCATACATAAAGTAGACGCTCGAAACACAGCTCGGTAGGATGTCCAGCACTGCCATTGCAATGAGCTGGCCGTCTAGACGGTACAATTGGTGATATGAGCCATATGCTTTTGGCAAGTGCGGTGGTGGTGGCTCTGTATATGGTATAGGATTTGGCTGACGGAAAGAGAAATGAATTAGACACAAAGCGCAATACACGACGAAGGATATGACTCACCTGCAGGGGAGAATCAACGAGAAAGCGCTTGAATCCGCTCGGACGCTTTTCGTCTTCGTGATGGATGTCCTTCTGATATTTGCAGTATAGCTCGAATTTTTCTTGGGTGAACGAGGAAGGTTCTAAAATAACCTGGAAAATTCATGTTCGTGGCCATGGGAAAGGTAAGATGTGCTCACTTCGAATCGATGACTAGCGTCTGCCGTGGAATGGAATCCCGCTTCTGAAGCGTGCACAACGTCTGGAAATGTTGTCTCTGGGTGCACTTGACGGCTTTTTCCTCTGAGTCTCGTTCATTGAGCTTCCTACCAACAAAAATGTAACCTCTCACTTTGACTCTGATGCACCACCGTCTTTGTCGTATAAAACATAGCGGTTCCATCTGTCCTCTCAAATTCATTTCCGTTATGATGACACCGCTGCAAGGCGGGATCCCTGTAGATAATACCAACCTACTCAGCAGTTTCCGCTGCCGCTTAGTCAATTTGAAGGCTAACGAATCCAGCCTGAATTATCAGGTACGGAAAGGTCTTAATCTGAAAATGTCAAATACTGCTTACTTGATGACATATTGCGGACAACACGAACGGGACAAATCAGGTCTGTAGCAGTATGTGCCTTTCACAGGATCATCGCAAGCGCACTCGTAGGCAAGAGAAGTATATACCAGAGCGCCTCCATCCGCGATCAATCATGCATTCATAGAACTATGTCGTCGGAGGGATATATCTTCAGACCGCATCTAGCGGATTGCAAGGTTTACCTGGCACGACAGCTGGCTCGCGTCGAGGGCCGCAGAACATCGATTGGTTGAAGCAAACGACCGCTGCCCCGGTGGCGAACAATAGCCACATGTAGATTCATGATATCCTAGCGGATATCCGATAGATAAGACTTCATCCATGAGCTGGACGCGAAAATGAACTGCAGCTGGAAATGGTGCGAAGTCGAAGAGATCGATTATCTTGATTGTCCAGAGTCCAGGTTGCCGGCGTGATGACGGGGATCAACAATTAATTGATCTCCGTCTTAGCACCTTGTCTTTCGCTTTCGAGCTGGAAATGCAAAATCCACACGCCGAGCGCCAGGCCGTACTGTTGGAGCGTATTCTGAAGAATGCGGTGAGCAGGTCCCGTCTCCAAGGCAAGGTCAATAATTTCTCAGTTATCCACAGTCAAAATGTACAGAATCTATCCTTGAACTGAATCAGTGTATGGAGGTACGCGTCGCATTGTTTGAGACTCGATGCGAATGTACGTGTTGTCGACCCCGAACGATCAGGAGATAATACGCGCCAATGCGCCTATACGCACAGCGGCGCAGCTCTCGATGAAGTACCGCAAGAACGTGCAGTATAATCTGGATGCCATCAACGATCTGGAGAGAGACGCACCAGCCACCCCGCAAGGACGCGACCACGACAGAACTTGACACAAATTATCCAATGCAAAAGAATCTATAAAGAACTAGATACGAAACGCGAAATCTGAATGTGAATATGAATGTTGTTTTACAAATACAGGTGTGTGTGTGGATGTGTGCTGTGCATAATGCGGCGGTTGCAGAGGTACAAACAAGAAAGAAGAGTGCGTGGCTATTTATGATGAGCCCGATAAGTTTCCGATATCATAAGTGAGAGATGCGAAAATTACTACCAACTGAATGAATATATCCTGCTGAGTCCCAGAAACGGCACCCCCGTTAGGGTTCCGTTCGCCTAAGACGTTCAGCTCCAGGCGTCCCACTGCCCGAAACGCCTAAACTCCTGCAAGGCACAGTCACGGCTTTCCTTCTGTTCCTTCTCGCGATCCTTCCCTTTGCCCTTGTTGCTAACTACCGACGAGATGCTTGATGGTCGCCGATGATGGCTCTTCGTCGGCACACCGTAGGCTGACACAGAGGACGTTGGCGCCACTGAGCTCGAGGTGGTAGAAACAGAGGAAGCAGAGGATCTTGGCACGGATACGCGATACCAACCCCCAGCATAGGTCAGAACAATAAGTTGGTATTCGCTGATAGGCAGATTCTCGGAATTGGGGACTTCAATCCACCCGACGACGCAGCGCTCCTGATCCAGCACATCACCTGTAGGAGACGTAGCAGTAGTCGGGGACAGACTAATGTGTGCAGATTGAGTGGGTATACGAAACTGTGCATAAGACCGCTCGGGTTTGAGATACTGAAGTGGAAGAAAATTCGACAATTGAGACAAGGTAGACTGGCGACTGCTGGAATGTCAACAACCTCAGCAATGTCAGACCTGATCAGAAGAAGAAAAACATACGGCATGCCAGACGCGTCCATAGTAAAGACGTGTACAGTGCCCTTGTCGCTCCACACGCATAACTCCCGTTCGTCGGGTCGGAACGCGACCCCATATATATCTGCCTTATCGGAACCTCTGCGAAACTCCCGCAGTAGGGCACCAGTCAAGGCGTCCCAGACACGAACCAGCGTACCAGTGGCTGAGGTCGTCGCCAGCAATCGACCGGACGGCGGCATCGATAACGACGTGAGTGCCGAGACATGCGCCGCAATGACTGATATTGGAGATTTGGTGGGTGGAGGTGGTGGTCTCTTCGGTGGCACGGGTGGAGGGGGCCCTAGCGGCGCAGGAGGCTTGCATGGACTAAGATGTACTAATTGCACGTGCCCGGTTTGCCTGCCAGGTATCGCAAGGAGCGTGGCGTACGCCGCAGTTGCAAGTGCAAGGAGGCCTGCACGCATTGTATCACAAGAACAGGCATTATAATCAAAATTCAAATGACGACATGAACGATATACATACCTCGTGGATTTTCACAGGTGTCCCATTCCCCATAGCGCGACACCTGTTCACCGATCTCAAATAAGACGACTCGTCGGCGAAGAGCAACGGCAAGCCAGCCACGTCGACATGCAAGTCCACGTACAGGCTCGCGGAACTCAAGCTCGGCGACTTCACAAGCGGCAACGTCGTCCCAGAAGATGACCTTATTAGGTGAATAGCGCGGACTGCGTCCTCCCCCGACGAGGAATAGTAACGAAGACATGTGCAGTGGCACAACAAGCGAAAGCGTACCCCCCTTGATCTCTGCGGAACTTGTCAGCTCCAGATGCAAATGGGGGATTATGCATCGAGGAATCTCTTGTACGTACCGCGCTTCCGGACGAGCTCAAGGGGAAATGAACGATAGATGGCAAAGCCAAATGGCGTGGATGCAGTGAATATCTGTGCATCCGCATCGAACTGGGCGTCGAAGATGTGGATGCGATTCGTAGACGAGATGGAGTGGCGCGCGAAATTCATCAAGTGCAGCTGCTGTCTGTGTTAAGTAACTGTACCGGCCTGATTAGATTATGTACTGTCGTCGATACCCTCTACGTCGTCGCCGTCGTGCGTTAGAAGATAAGCCCGGTGGATTCGCTACAGTGCTTCTGATCCCTGAGTATCTGGACGTCTTGACTGTGGTCGCATGAGACAACTACCACACTATGTATCTTGATGGTGGGCTCCACTAAGTAGTAGCACGGTGCCGAGCCTTCCAGATGGGGATTGCGAGGCGTTCTGAGTACGTGAGTCATTCCACGACATACCAGCCTTGGTCGGTCGCTGCCTTCATAGCTATAGTGGCTTTGCTCACTGAATTTCAGATCACCTCGACAGTTGCGATGTTGAACGCTGCTCTCTCAGGAGTTTATGAGAAGTTATGTGATTCTACAACGACCCAGCAGAAGGAAGTGTCAATAACATTCCAAGCACACTGCATATGGTCAAAATTGTAGTACATAGTTGCAAATTTTCTATTTTGGAAAATGTCAAGACAGACGTATCTGCAGAATACAATTGGGAATGTCCGCGCATCAATAACTTGTACATACAAGCTTGAAAGGCGCAGGCGGGACAACTAGTAGTGCTGCGCTGAAGGCGGGACGCTCTGGGGAGAGACAGCTTTGGTGATCACTGCCCACAATTCATCAGCGATTCGAGCCGCCGCATAATTGAAGGCGTCGATCCGTGGCATTATTGCGATACGGTCGTACATAGCCAGGTGGTGGGCCTGGGATGACCATTGAACCAAAGCCTCGCGAGGAGGTACCTGGCTTCTACGGCTTTCCGCCCCCTTCCTTTTGGCTGCAAATGTCGGCGACATGCAGGTGTTATACGGGATATTACTGAGAAAGACTATCAATCAATCGTATTGAGAAAGTCGAACATAAGAATGGAAAAATCGCGCACAATGTACAGCAAGAAGGTTGTTCAATATTTGCACGATTACCAGGATTACCAAGAAAATTAGATGAGCAAGCTAGGCAGTGATACTATAAAGACACGGGTTAGGAATGAGCCGGTTCTGCTTAGCATATTCGAACGTCGCGTGCTCACCACTTTGAAGGAGAGAACAATTCCAAGAAAAGCACAACGACAGACAAGATGTACGACATGGCTGGAGTGCTGAGCGACAGCATCTTTTTTTTTTGAAAAATATGACATGGTTTGTTTCAGTTCTGGCGACGCCAAGGCGCGAGTATCATTTCTTTGACTGCGAAGGCTAGATTCTGACAAACGAAGCAGAAATTAAGACACAAAGATCTGCTAAAGCAGGTGCTCAACACGTCTGGAAGAACGATACTGACCGCGAGACGCTGTAGAAACCTGACAACTGGATTTTGAGGTACGACTGCATTTATGTCGTTGCCTCTGGCTTCTATTTCGGCACGGTCTGCAGGAACGTCGTGAAGTATATGACTGCTAGACTGCGTGCTGGTCGACGAGGTTTCAACTTCCTGACGGAAAACGTCGGTCCTTTCATTCTGACACCATAAACAAAACCTACCTTCATAGCATAGGATTCAGGCTCTTCGACAATCTTGCTCATTTCTCTGACACGCCGCCATGCACGGGAATAAGGCTCATACCGAACATAGCGACGATGATTCTCATGATGAGGCGCAGGGGTCCGATTGTTCGGAGGACTCTCATCTTTAGCGAGATAACTTGGCGGGTAAAACATAAACGGGTACGGGAGGACATTGCGGGAAACAGCGGGAATAGAAGCCTGCGAAGGAAGAACAGGTTGAAAGGACGACGGCACGCTCGTGTGCTCTAGAGATGGATATAAAGAATTATCATTCGTTAGTACAGGTTGCGACATGGTTGTCGGATAGCGCGGTTCCTCTGAGTAACGAGATGGTGCTATCATGGGCATAGTTCCCAGATACACGCTAACGAGTGAAGATCTGCGAAGAAAGATGAAAACCCACTACGAGAGGGACGCTGAGCGGCAAAATCGAACATGGCGAACATGGCATTAGTGTCTCCATCAAACCGCGTAAACCCATTTGTCCATACGTAGGTGTAAAAATGACACACGGGGATCACGGCTGAAAAAACAAAACATGGCTCAGACACCGTATATGGCAAAGAAAGAAAGAATAAAGCACTCTCGCTCTTGCTCTATAAGCGAGAACATCTTTCCAGCTAACTTCGAACCTTCAACAATGGGCGAGCAAGCGCCTGGCGCACGTATTAGAGTCTTGACCATACGTGTGCATACCCCGACCGTACAAACGAGGGACATGATTTCCAGCGCACCCCCTTGCCAGAGAAGGAAGGTAGGAGCTATGTGCTCGCTGACAAGAGGCAGACAGAGGCTATGTGCAGTATCTTCCAGCTCCTTGACAAAGATGATGAACAGTGGTGGATTCCCAAAGATTAGGACTTGTCCGCAAGCTGGGCCTTCAACCCGTTCACCCGGTATGCATGGCGCCAGGCATTCGCAGAGCACTCAGACCAAAGACGACCACCCCAGCCCATCCATCCACATCCACAACTCCCATGCTGCCCGCTCATGACCTTCCAAACGGTACGCGCGTCCTTCCCACGTCTGGTCTCACCTCTGACGAGACGTCTACGCCCATCCGCCGCACCCCGTCCCGTCCTTAGGCGCTCCCCTTCCAACCATTTTCAACCACCAGCGCTCCCAACCACAACACCTTCGGGCCACAAATCTATCACGAAAAAACCCAAATCGACGTCGAAAGACGTGGCATTCGGGGACCCCAGACACCGCATGAATAATGGCGGTACCGACACAACCACATTTTTAATGGCAAGTGACAGCATGCACTAAGGTGCACAAAACAGCCACAAACTGATTCCCATATTTCTAGTGCCGTTGAAACGTACTGAACCAGCATTTATGGGTTCCTGGACGCGGAGCTGCGGAGTCAGACGTTCAATGCGCGATCAGGCATTATGACACCTGATGAGTCATCCCGCCCTCGGAGGGCGCCGACCAACGCCACAGCCGCAGACGCCTCAGGGATCGAAGGCAGAGAAAAACAAAAATGGTGGAAAATACGCACCTAAGAGACAAGAAGCAACAAGCGCCACCGTGGATACGATGGCGTGCGTGCACCACACGAGACGCAAGTGTCAAGTCTATTAGCGACGATGAAGATGCCTCAGAATTTGTATGCGAAGTTCTGGTGTCATGTCAATGTCCAGATTGCACTTCATCAGCGTCGCACGGTCCGCAGTGTAGAAAGCATCGGGATATGCAGTAAGTAACAGACGCGAGCTCGAGGAACTAATGTGAATGCCATGGTCTTGGCCGAAAAATCAGCTATAGGACAGGGGAGACCGGTTAGCCGTTCGCGTCTTGGTCATAAGTCTTTCCGCAGAGCGCACAGGTCGATGCCTGAATAACAATTGTGAGAAGGTACGTTGAGCAGACTGATGATTTTTATTAATAAAGGCGGCTAGGAACTGGCAAGGAAAATCGTAGCGTGATGACGATTTTTCGGTTGTGGTCCATCATCCGTGGCATTCCGTGCGGGCGGCGGCATGAAAGGCGGCGGGCAGGCGCTAGCCTATGAACCTAGCAGTTGAAAAGAATTGGTCACAGGCAAGGAAAGACCCGTAACTCGTCCGCTATCGGTCGTGGGGCTGTCGCAATAATTGCAGGTCGGCGTTGGAGGGTCACATAAGGCAGAAGGAGCAGGGCGTCGACAGAATAGATCTGAAGAAAAGATGTATGTACTTTTCAATTTGGAGCAAAGGCGTACAGCTGACGAATTCACAATTAAAGAGCTGAAACGCTGAAGCAGAGAACTTCGAGCGGCAAGAGGTTTAGCAGCACAACGCCGCTGCCGCTATTGTCAAATTTGGGCGGAAGGCAAGAGCGTGACCAACTTGCCGCCGGCGCCGCGCGCAGTTCAGTGAGTTCACGTTCGAACCCGAACTTTTTCAAACTTTTTCTTGCTTGCACGCTCTAGTTTCATTGCGACGAACAGCTATAGACAAGCGATAGGTCCATGTTCATTCCATGGATTTTTCAAAAACAAAGATTCCCGGAAATCTATTTTCCTTGTGGCTTCGAACGATTTATGGATGCAGCACCTCAAGGTGACTACCACCGTCACCTAACGGTACTCTCTCCTTACTTAGTTGGTTTTACAATAGGAAATATGCCGCCTTTAGATCTCTTGTAGGGAACTATGCCTCGATGGCAGCTAAAACACTATATAGGGTATCATACTGCCTTCGTACAATAAAGTCTACTAATCATCCTCAAGCCTCAAGCATATGTATTCTCCCAATTGAGACCGTTGAGTCGCTGACCACGACGCAATGGTATGGTGTCAAACACACACACATATATATATACCATATTATAGTTTTACTTTACACCTTGCATCAGCAAGACAGAAGCGTGTACAACAAGAAAACCACGATAGCAACGAAGAGAAGAAGCAATGGGCGCGTCTGTGCTTCCAACTCCCAAATCTCTGTATTCCTAGCTAAGTTCGCAAGCCAGAACGCTTGCCGTGCTGAATGCAATAACTCGGCGGTAATCTCACTCAAGGTCGAGCAGATGGCACTAACGAATTTTGGCAGTTTGGGCAACCGTTCTGCATGAGTCATTCCTGCCTTCAAACTTCCCTTTAAGGCCCTTTTCGCTGATTGTGGGTGAACACGTGGAAGGACGTTACATCATCGCCTGAAATCCCATTGGCAGTAGCTTAGAGTCATTCACAATTTCGCACAGGTCCAGTGCTGCAGCAGCCCACGCAGAAGCCCACGCGTCAGCACACGAGGGTGGACCCTGCATGGAAGGGGGCTTCGAAACGTGTTCTTGCCACTGACCCACTTCAAATCCTCAGAACTGGGGGAGTCCCAGAAACCCATACACAATAATGATCAAGAACCTAGAACCATAATTTTTGTACAGTCGACATACAAGAACATACATGTTGCAGGAGATTGGAATACTAGTACGTTGAATCGATGGGAGATTGACACCATACATTGACAAGGACAGATGCACAGAGATAAATTGGGCAAATGGAGACAGAGGTTGGAGGGAGAGACGACTTCAAGTCAGATGAAGGAATACGTCCAGCGAATGGGAAGATACAAGCACATGCGAACGAGGAATCCTCGACGTCCACAAAAACAAACAGTACAGAAATCCATGAAACAATTAGATGAGACACGCACACGCAAACATAAACGTCCAGGTTCGACCAGACAGCACTTCTTTCCAACGTCCTCACCTGACAACATACAACAACACCGAGGGGAGTTCAAAAGGACAATGGATCAGCCAGCGACTTTCACGTGTGGGTCACCGCAGGCTGGCGGCGCAATGTGCCAGCAGGGCTATGAACAACAGCAGAGGCAGTATCACCGTGATGGTGATACGCCTTGGTCGGATTCCACAACTTGGGAGGCTCAAGCGTCACGAGAGCGAGCTGCTGGCGCACGTTCTTAAACTCGAGTTCCTCAACGCGCAGTTCCGCTTCGACCCGCGCGCGGTCCTCCGCTTGCTTTTGCAGCTCCTCGTCAGACTCGGACGAGAGGTAGTCGGTGAAGCCGTCCGACATCACTGTGCCACTGCTGCTCCCACTGCTGCTGTCTGTCATAGAGCCACTACCCTCGCTCCGACCACTGCCTTCACTCTTGCCGCTGCCCTCACTACGACCACTACCGCTGCCGGAACTTCCACTGCTGCTGGCAGCAGACGAGCGGACCGGCTTGGGCTCGTCGTCGCGTTTCGGACGTGGCGCTGTAGTAGTTGTTGTGGTGGCAGCAAGCGGTGCCTTTTCGCTCCGCGGTGAAGAACGAATAGGTGAGGAACGACCAGGAGAGGACGACTTGTCAGTCGACTTGCGACTCGTGGGGGCGACCTTCGTGATAGATGCATGCGAGGGCGGGGAGGACGAAGCCTGTTGTCGTACTGTGGCGCTGCGGCGCGGGGTATCAGGGTGCGATTTGTGCTCGGACGGGGGCGAGCCACGGCTATTGGGACTACTGCTCGAGCTCGAGTTATTGGGAGAGCCTGAGACAGACGATGAACGGTTCTTCGTAGGCGTAGTGACCGCAGTCGTCGGGCTTTTGTGTGAGCTATTCGAGCGGATGACGGACGGAACCGCGGCTGCCTTGGTCACAACAGCGGGAGGTTTAGCGCCCCCGCCGGGGATGGACTTTCCCATAGCCATACCGGTTGTCGCCATGATCATGGTACGCTGGGAAACGGCAAGGACATCGACGACAGGCCTGATCTCGGAAGGAACCTGTACCTGGTGGACGATGCTGACGGCAAGCCAGTCTGTGACGGGGATCATGTGGACCTCTTTCTGTGTCGGGGGGCGGCAACAGCCGGGCCACCCATGGTTGAACATGCCGGCAGCGCGAGGCGGGGGGTTTGTACGCGCCCACTGGTAACGTAAGGTGAGCACGCGGTGGGTAGATCGGCGTGCTGGACACGCACCTTGCAGAAACCACAGCCGTTGAAGGACTCGACTGATAACGATGCTGGGTGAGTAGGGATTTGTGTGTGCGTGAAATGGCACGCACCTTCAGCATTTCTCAGGTACACAACATCGAAGCGGGGATGGAGGGAGCGATTCCTGCAGATTTCGTGGACGTGTGGGCAGCTGAACAACGTGTGAGGCGCGTGTTTGCGCGTGTCAAGAGTGTGCCTGCTCACCGGGCATAGGGAAAGACCTTGCACATGGGACAAATGGTGGTAAGCTGATCGATTGAACCGTACGCGTAGCACATCGTTGGCGACGGGCGTGTAATCGAGCTGTAGAGCCGTGCGTGTGACAGTGGTTTGAGTGGAAGAATCTGCGCACACAAATAAAATATTCACGAGGTCAAAGATATGCAAACAGCAGACAACAAACGGGCGCACTCAGCGACGCGAGACTTGGTAGGCTGTGGGCGACACGCGTCCGGCAATGAGGACGCTTGCGAGCGTGCGGCTAGCAGCTGTTGTCAGTCCCACTCGCCGCCTGCCTCGCGTTATCCTCGTGCTCTGCACCCGCGGAACAACGGATCAGTTCCACGTGGTGCTCCGTGCTAGTGGTTCCCTGATGCCAAGCGGACATCAATCCTACTTAACAGCCTTACTCTATCGCTAACGGTCATCATCATCATGGGCAAGTCGCAGTCCAAGCTCAGCCCAGAAGCTCTTGCCGACCTCCAGAAGAACACGTACTGTCCGTCCCTCTCTTTTCTTAGATGCACCTGCTGATTTGAAGCCAGTCGACAAGAAGGAACTTCAGCAATGGTGCATCTTAAGCACTCTACGGCCGTGATCACTCGCATTCATTAATTAATTGATATAAAGGTACAAGGGCTTCCGCAAAGACTGCCCCAGTGGCGAGCTGGACAAGACAGAGTTCAGCAAAATCTACAAACAGTTCTTCCCCTTCGGCGATCCCGCAGAGTTTGCAGACTATGTCTTCAACGTCTTCGACGACGACAAGAACGGCCTCATCGACTTCAAGGAATTCATCTGTGCTCTCTCCGTTACAAGCCGAGGGCGTCTCGATGAGAAGCTCAAATGTGTTTTTTCCTTTTCCCCTCCATTCCCCATGTTCCGTGGCTGATGGTTCTCCTGCTCTATCACCGTAGGGGCGTTCCAGCTGTACGATATTGACAAGGATGGCACTATCACCTACAACGAGATGCTCCAGATCGTGCAGTCGATATACAAGATGACTGGCGAGATGGTCAAGCTGCCATCGGATGAAGATACACCAGAGAAGGTACCCTTCTCTTTTTCTTTTCTCCCACTTTTGTCACATCCCCTCTCCGGGTGTTTCTTCAGCAATTGTGTCTGCATCTCGACTTTGCGTCCGATATCTGATCATATGTCTTGCAGCGCGTCGATAAGATCTTCCGCAATATGGATCGCGACAAGGACGCAAAACTGACATTCGATGAGTTCGTCGAGGGCAGCAAGCAGGATCCAACAATCGTACAGGTACGTGTTTTGGCATCTTTCTCTCGGCCTCGTTCGCACACACCAACATACTGATCCGCGTGCCCAGGCTTTGTCATTATACGATGGGCTTGTATGATCGCGCAGATCACCTATTATGGGCAAAGTGTCCCTGGGCACTCCTGTCCCTTCCCCTCCTGACTACCATCAGGTTTTTCCTCCCTTCTATCTGGTTTTTCCTCCCCTTCATCCTGCTCTTCCTCCATCCTTCGGCCGTCCCTCCCTCCTATTCCGTCGTCTTCGTGGCGACGGGACCGGTCCTCCATACTTAATATACTCAGGCTTTTTTCTTACTCGTCATCATGGAATTTTTTTCTTGTCGTTTCTGTTGAGGATGTTTTGCTAGTCGATGTCCGGGCATTTGCGACTGACTCGCGGCCCAGAGTGCGTCGACCTTGGGGGTATGGGAACGTGCTCGGAGAGCTTCTGTTTCTCTTGGCAGTACATAAGTAGCGTTCTATGGGTAGAGGCGTTCCGTGGGCTAGAGGACATGCTTCAGCTGTCTGGTGTTGTCATGGCAAGCTGCGGCAGACGTGTAGCAGTTGCGTTTTGTATGGAACAATGAGGATTACTGCGCGTGTATTGCGTCAACTTAAAATGATTTGTATAGACATTAAAACGCATGTATATTACACACATATTTTTATCATTTTATGATGCCATACGTCTTACTGAGTATGCGGAAAGTCAGAACGACGAAGGAACGGAGAAAACTTCCCGCTGAAGTACTTATTCGATCGGGATTTGAAGTTCAGCAGAAAAAAGGATTTATCAGAATTAGTATTTCGTATGGACTCTTACATACAAAGGGTACTCCAACTCAATAGTCATGATTATGAGAAGAGGCTATCAACTAACTTTTCCGTACCTACTCGAATTCCCCGTATCTGCGCAGCACACGCTCCTCAACGTCATCGCCAACCCATTTGTACAGGCCCTCGGCAAATCGGAGGTTTTCGGTCTCGGCTTTGAAGAGTTTGTTGAAGTCCTGCGGCGGGCCGGGCTGTTGCATCTGTGCGGCGGCGAAGGGCGAAGCCATCATGTCCTGCGAGGGATCGGCGGCTATTTGCATGTGGAAGGTGGACCGAGGACCGAATGGGAAAGAAAGACGAGAGAGGGAATGAATATTGCGATTGAAAAAAAAAAAGACGAACGAGAAAACAGGATGAATAAATGAATGGACAAAACAGGAAATTCGAATTGCGCACCATTATCCTGACCCAGAATAATCCTATACAATCCGTTCAATCCGAAGAAATTGAGGAAATACCACGAAAGCGAGGACACCCATCGCACGTCCATGTCGCGCGTCTCAATACCGCGCTGCAGCATCGACTTGAAACCGAGTGTCAGCGGGAACGGCAGTTTAACTGTCAAGATGCATTATTGGACAATAAGTTCAAATGGGAAGAACAAGAGATGATTAAACGTCAGTACATAATAAGAGGACAGAAGAAAGGAACAGAAAACGCACTTAGGACGAATCCCGAGAAGAAAAAGTTGACCCAACCCATGATGATCATTTGGGGGACCATCATGACCATCTGCGTCTTCATACCAGCCATCATGCCGTCCATGTTCGCGGGATCCATTGGGTTCGGCGCCGGAAGTGGCTGGTCACCCTTAGGCGGGCCGTCCTTGAGGTATGCGCCTGCCTCGAAGGACGTGATCAGGTGCTGCGAGACCGCGGTGTAGTATACGGGAGGCACCGGCGAATGCGGCGCTGTCGAGCGCAGTATTTGTGCTCGCAATAGTGCGCGTCTGTGTGATATGCCGCACAATATTGAGATAAGGCGTGTCAATGAGTGACGATCGGCTACGAGAAAGAAAAAAGCGCAACTGTTCGCGTATCGCGTTACGCGGGAGTTTCTTAGGTGATGAGCGGAGAAGCAACACAACATAGTGTCGCAGAATTCCAACCAGTATCTGGATGGATATGGGGTGATTGAGTGATATACCCATGTAAGGAGGAAGGGAGAACGGGCGTACCATAACTAGTGTAATGGGAAACAAGACCCAATCGCGGATTTGGGGGTCCAGATACAATGAAAGGCTGCAGAGAGAGAAAAAAAGAGATTAGATACAAAAAAATGCGCAAAGAAGGCACATACCCTGAGGTGGCCATGGTGGCGGACGCTGCGTTAAACGATGGACGAGACCGAGACGCCCTTAGTTTACTGAGCTGCGACGTGTGCAGGGGGAAGAATGACTCATGTAGGACGATTCCGCATATGGCGAAAACGCCGAAAAAAGTAATGTAATCCCTGAACGCCGATTCGAAGGAAGCTCTACTATCCAGCTCTACGCTATCGCGATAATTGTCGCATGCGATCATAGTTATCATATTCAGATTTTCAAGGAATTAGAAGGACCGCGATGATCTCCCTTCTCTATTACACGACATCTGGTGCGAGCTCACAGTAGTAACTCCACATGCTCAATTATATGTGCTGCATCTCACTTCTCCTTATGTCTTGACGCTGTTTTCCTATCGTACTTTTCTTGCTATAAAGTAAAAGATGTGCTATGTTCACACATTGTTGCAGATACCCTGCTCAACTGACCGCAACCGGGTCCAGCAGCTGCTTCAAGCGAGCACAGGCTGGTCTCGTCAGTGCCCATTTTACATAGCACTTCGGTCGACGCACTGCCAGAGGCATAATTTCTGCCAGAGAAACACACGGCACAGATGGCAAATTGAAGTTCATAAGTCGCAAAATTGCAATGGTTATAGTTATACTGTGGTGCTAATTTGAAGCTCTTGAAGTTAGTTGTCAGCAAAAAATCCTGAGGGAAATGTGCTTCTGAGAAACTGTATCTGTGTCGTGCACGCATGCCGTCTGTTCGCAGACCGAACGAACAAACAAAAGATCGAGTGAGTAAACGGCTTCGAACTCGAACTGCATGCCGGCGGCAGGCCTAGGTCCGGTTCCTCCGACCTCGTTGTCAACCTCTGCCCACCTCCGACTCGCCACATCTCCCTCGCGAAAGCATTGTACTATCTCGGCGCATTTCTATTCACCATTCTGTATGCCAAGGCTCGAGGATCCCCCTGAAATACGCTTTGCACAGAACAAAAAAAATACTCATCTTTTTTATCCCTGGTGTCGACTTCGAGCATTCTCCTATTTATGCAACTCTCGGGCGCCAACCTATATTCTTTGCGAAAGTCGTATGGCCGAGATACGAAAGGGCTTACGTCTCCTTTATAGCTAGCTTTACCGGCTAAGACCATGGCATTCACGTCAGCCTCCGGCTTCTCGAGCTCGCGTCTACAACTTACTGCGTATCCCGGTGCTTTCTACGCTGCCGTCCGTGTGGCGTTAGTACAACTTGAAAAATGAAATTACCCTAGAGTTTTGCATGCGAATCCTGAGGCGTCTCTGCTACCACTTGTAGAAGCTGTCATTGCCTGGTGTCTCTGCGCGATGGGTGCCCGCCGTCTTGTCCACAGTTAGGTCCGTTTACCCTCGTTCGTTTCTCGCAGGTGCGTACATTCCTCCATTTTTGTTTCCCTCTGTCTTGAGTCTCCGAGGGGCGCCTGCGGTTGTGGCAGGCGCGCTTCAGGGCGGGATGACTCATTTTAGTGTCTTGATGCCTGATCGAGATCGCGCATTGAACGGGTGGTCGACGGCTCCGCGTCCAGGAGCATAAATGCTGGCCTACCGCGTTTCATTCGGCGCTTTCAAGATCAAAAATATAGAGATCAATATGTGGCTGTTTTGTGCATGCTGTCACTCACCATTAGAAATGTGGTTGTGTCGGGGCCGCCATTTATTCATGCGGTGTCTGGGGTCCCAAAATATCCCGCCTTTCAATGTCGATTTGGGCTTTTCGGGGCGGATTTATGCCTCGAAGGCGTCGTGGCTGGGAGTGCTAGTGATGAAGGTGGTTGGAACGAGAGCGCCCAGGGAGAGGAGGGGGTGCAGCGGAGGGGCGTAGACGGTCTCGTCAGAGTGAGACCGGACGCAAGGACGCACGAACGGTTTGGGAAAGCCACGGGCGAGCGACATTGGAATCGTCGACATGGATAGATGGGCGTCTGGGTGTTTTTGGTCTGAACGTTTTGCAATTGTCTGGGACCATGCATGCTGGACGAATGAGCTGAAGGCCCGGTTTTTAGATGTCTCTGGGCGTCGTTATTATCCACAATTTCTGTTCCAGGGCAGTGAAGTGTCGCTGATAGACTCAGTAAACCGCTTCATGAACATATGCTGCGCTATGGTTCTTACCTTCCCGTTGCTCTGGTAAGGTAATGTGCTGGAAACCAGGCTCGAGAGAATTCGCACATCCGTACTTAGGATCCCGAGATGGAGCAGCCCAAACTGCGTTGTTCATTTTCGATGTAGGCTGAATTCCTGGAGAGACATTCGTGCTCATAGAGGAACGACCAATTTGTCTTTTCCTTGCACGAGATGGTGGTTGGGCGAAGCTCTGTTTTTATTTCCTTGTGTCATTTTCCACCCGTGCACATGGACAAACGGGTTTACGCGGTTTGATGGACATACTAATGTTTTGTTCAATTTTACTGCTCGAGGTCTCTCTCGCGTTCATTTTCCTCTTCCAGCCAAAATTTCATTCGTTAGCGTATTTTTGGGCGCTATGCCCATGACCACGCCGTCTCGTCACATAGAGGGGCCGCGCTACCCGCAGCCCGTACTAGTGAATGACGATTCTTCGTATATATCTCGTGGGCCCGCTATCCCACTGAAGAGCGTGTCGTCGTCTGCTCAAGCTGTTCCTCCATCCCTAGTTTTCACTCAGCCACTCCCTGGCAATGACCTCCCATATCCGTTTATGTACTACCCTCCAAGATACCTCGCGAGAAATGACAATGGTGGGAGTGGCCGGACAAACGGATTCCGGCATGAGAGTTCCCATCGCTGCGTGCGCTATGAACCTTACTCCCGCGCATGGAGACGCGTCAGAGAAATGGACGTAATACCTGAAGAGCCAGAGCTGCACGCCATGAAGGTAAGTTTCCATCATGGGTTCGAGGTGAAACGTTCAACAGTTTCTATCAGGAGGTTGAGACCGACGTTCCTGCAGCCCGTGCAGAAATTGAGGCCAGAGGCGACGACGTAGGTGAAGTTGTTCCACCGAACCCAGTAGACCACCTCCATCACGTCGGGTTTCTACAGCGTCTCATGGTCAGTGCCGCTCTCCCGATATACCGAATGCATGCTTTAACGGATCTTTACTTTTCCTTCTTCAGGACCTGGCCTTTGCAGCCATAGAAATGATATTCGCGCCTTGGCGCCACCAAAACTGAAACAAACCAACGCTATATCTTCCAAAAGACATATTGTCGCTCAGCAACTCCAACCACATCGTCTCTGTTGTCACCCGTCATTATGATTTTCTTGGAATTGTGCTCTCCTTCAAAGCGATCACGGTGAGCACGCGTGGCTCGAGTATGTCAAACAGAACTCGCCCATTCCTGACTTGTCCTCATAGTGTCGTTGCTTATACCCTGCTCATCTTATTGTCATGCTCTTCTTGGTAATCCTTGTGTTGTGCTACTGGACAAACTCCTTGTTACATATCAATCGTGAGTCTCCCGCTCCTAGTCCCAATTGTCTCGTTGCTAACTATGTAAGCCTCTTTCTCAATGTGGCATATGCCATAAGAATCTTTGTATATTTCGATTTTTTGTCATTTATGCTCTTCGAAAATAATGGGGGAGGTTGATGCGTCGCGAGCTAGTGAACTAGTCATCCCGACAGAGCTTACGATCGCTCCCCATGAGTCCCCATGTCCTGTACTTGGATACAGGAGCCGACAATCTTCAATTTGAAGATGTGGCTATTACATACACGTCCACACTGGTGCCTCAACTTTTTCATGTTCCCAGTCCGCCTCCTTGTTCCATCGCGGCGTGGCCATTCCCCTTCCTTCATATCCATGCACGATACTGTACCGAATACTGTCAAATGCAAAGTGCGGACGTCCACGCCGGTGCGTTTTTGGTTTTTAACTGCATACAATCCGCACATGAGTAACCCAAACTTGTACTCTAGCTTGAAAATGCATGGACTGTTAGACCATATCATCGATTTTTGGCACCATTCTCGTGTCTAGTACTGTTGATACTATAGAATGGGTTTATAATTTCGGAAGGGAATCGCAACTTTTCGACTACAAGTGCATACTACATGTTGGTGATTAAATAAATTCATTCGGGTGGTGCTTCGAAGCTACGTGACCTTCAGTCTAGTTGTTGTCATCCGCTTTTTGGGACAGCGCCGATCTGCATGGAGCGGCGAGTAACCGAATTTCGCCTGGTGCACAGGTACGTGCTTATAAGTACGAGGCTTGAATGACGACCCTGGCCTTAATCTTCCTCAGTCAATCATTAGCAAAGATGGTGCTCAAGCTCTACGGCAGTGTTGGAACACCAAGCACCAAGCGCGTGGCCATTGTGCTGCATGAGAAACAGATTCCCTATGAACTTGTGAAGATGGACTATTCTTTGCAGGAACACCGGGCAGACGTATACTTGGAAAAGAATCCGTTTGGGCTGATGCCCTACCTGGTACGTTTGCGCATTTAGGGTGTCTGAAGCTAAATCGGAGACTCCTTGCCGTAGGACGACGATGGTTACATTATATACGAGAGTCGTGCTATATGCCGTTACCTTGAGATGAGGTATGTCTTCTTGCGACGTCGCCCACCACTCTCTTTCTAATTCAACATTCGGCAGGTATACAAGCCAGGGTGTGACCCTCATTCCCACTGAGGTCCAGGCTCACGGTCAGTTTGAGGAAGCCGCCTCGATCGAGCTCTGCCACTTCGATCAATATGCTAGCCCCATCTTCCGGTCGTGCGTAATTCACAAAATATAATTGCCTGCCGACACTAAGATGACATCTGTGCAATGTAGGATACTAGGATTGGAGACTTATGATGAGGATCATATCTCCAAGATGATTAAAATGCTTAATACCACGTTGGATATCTACGAGAAGATTCTGGGAAAGCAGAAGTATCTAGCTGGCGAGGTGAGTTGCAGCTGCAAAAACTTTCTCAGTCCATGCTTTTCTTCAGGTGCTAATGGTGCTGCAGGAGATCACACTAGCGGATCTTTTTCATCTGCCCCTCGGTGCGCCACTCACAGCTGTGTTGTGTGACTTAATGACAGCCAGGCCAAATGTGGCCCGGTGGTGGGCTGATCTCACGTTGCGAAAGTCGTGGAAGGCTGTCAAGGATGGAACACCGCGCTCTCTTTCCAGTGTCTAAGCTGGCCAGTAATATACTTTTGTAATATGTACGATATAATCTTACTCGCCATCAACAACGCTTTCCCAGATGTACGTTCTTCTCGCTCTGTTACCTGGCAATCCTTCGAGATCATATACCTGTTCTCATTGACGTTGCTGATATTGGACAACTGATAGTCGGACTTTCCTAGGTGCAACGACCTGTCTTACACGCGTTTTCGTATACCTTTCGACTCGAATCGAGTGCCATCGCCCTCCGAGCAGTAGAAGATATATACTCAATGTCCGTAAAGAGACTGCAGTTGGGTGAAAGGTTCAAGATGCCTCTGTTTTCAATCAAGACTGTCCCAGGTGCGAGTATCGTGAGAAAGTTCCGCCAGTTCTTTGCAATTTCGTTCAAGTTCTGATTTCGTCCGTTCATTGGCAGATGATATATGGTAGATACCACCGGAAGGTATGTCGCACCAAGCTGACGGTGTCATACTTATTAATACCAAAAAGAGGCTGATATATCATGTCGACGATATCGATGCTCTGACACCAGTCAGCTTGTCCAAGCAAGAGCCGCGGAAGCCAGTGGTCAAGGACCGTGTGTCGCGCGAGGATTTCATCGGGACAATCGCTAGCGGGACACTGAGAACGAACCGTATGTAGACATGGATGTACTTATCGTACAATGGTCGGATCACCATTTTGGGATATCGGTAAACACGACGCCGATCAGCGGCTAAGGAAACAAACGTTTAAACGCCGCACGGGATGTGTCTTGGTGCTGCTCTGATGAGTCTCCGTCCCGTTTCACTTGGATCGCTCATTCACCGAAATAACCAATTTTCCATTTGGCTGTCTTGTTATTTTTCGATTTAATATCAATGCTGGGACATCTCCAAACCCTCTTAGAAAGCTCGCAGAACGACTCCCAGAACGACCGACGTGCCATCCAGGAGTGGCTCAGCCACCCTATGTGAGTTAGTGGTAATTGCGTGGCGCAATTGGCCATATCTCATTCTGCTTCCATGCAAGACCTGTCGTTAGGAAAGATGCGCCAGCAGGCAAGTATGGATATGCGCAGACACGGATGGGAATGGGTTAACTGTGTTTTCAGTCACTGACGACGATGATACGGATGAGCCTTTCGATTCGGTTTTGAACCTTTACAGTAATGCAGCAGGAGACAATCAGGCCTCCGTTATACTTTTCCGCTTGTTCGGGTGTGTAACATATCAGACTATACAATTTGATCGATTTGTGAATGCCAAGTTGCTTCAGGAAGTCGCACGCCGCTGGTATATTCGATTCTCTACGTTCCATACTTTCATCTTCCCGTGCAAACGACGATATATCAGCTGAATTAGCTGATATTGTCGGGTATGAAGACATTGACGTCGTCGTAGAGATACTCGAGAATCGTCGGATTGTACTTGATGAGGTATGTATTCGCATGTTTCTTCTTATTAAGTAGCAACCTGGTATCCGTGAATATGCTAGTTAGAGCGTATGACCTCTGCTACAGAAAGGGATGAACCTATGGATGATTGTGAGTGGGCAATCAGGACAGACAGGAAATCAAATTAAAGCGTATCGTTCCTCTTTTCAGACCCGGCAGATGATGACCTGTCTCCGGAGGCCGCTCGCCGACGTTTGATCAAAGCCTTTGAGGAAAATGCCGCACGTCCTTTGTTCTCCGGAACTGCGGTAAGCGAAGTGCATGTCTCACGAAACTGTCTCATCAACAAACGGTGCAGGAGAAGGAACCTGAGCGTCTACCGAATGTGTACACCTCGGCCTCCATAGTACAAGGCAATGTGTTGTCCCAGTTCGGTAGCAAATACTTGCTTCCCATTGGTACTGAAAGAAACCAGCATGAGGTTAGTTATGGACCTTTTATCCGGTCTTTTGGCTGTTTTTTTCTGAATGACTTCAGGAATATGAGGAAGTCATCGTCCCACCAGTCGCACCAGTGCCACCACGGTCGCATGAGCGGCTCATTCCTGTGTCTGAGCTGGACGATCTCGCTAGTAACTCCTTTCCGGTATGCATTGCTTTTTGTGCATTTCTACTGGCAGCTAAGATCTTCAAGGGATACAAAATGCTCAATCGGATACAATCAATCGTGTATCCTACTGCGTATGGTTCCAACGAGAACATGCTTGTTTGTGGTATGTTCGCCCTCATGGTTCAGCAGGAACGCGTTTATGGAATTATACATCACAGCGCCCACGGGTGCGGTATGGAGCTCGCCGTTCTTGTGGCAGCATCATCCTGAAATTATCGTCTACAGGGTAAAACTGACGTGGCTATGTTGACTATCTTGCGCGTTCTGGACCAGCATAGAACGCCTCTTTCGAACCAGCCGATCAAAGCGACTATCCGAAGGGATGCCTTCAAAATCATTTACGTGCAAGTCGCTATGTAGGCTTGCAATCGTTGAACTAAACATTTTGAACAGTGCACCCATGAAAGCCCTTGCAGCTGAAATCGTGCGCAAGCTTGGAAAACGGCTGCAATGGCTATCCATTCAAGTTCGTGAGCTAACAGGTGCGCTTTTCGAAAGATGTGCCTCACTGTGTTCGCCCGAATGACAGCAAAAATTACGCAGGTGACATGCAAATGACGAAGAGTGAGATTGCAGCAACGCAAATAATTGTCACGACCCCGGAAAAATGGGACGTAGTGACGCGTAAGCCCACTGGTGAGGGCGAGCTGGCGTCTGTGCGTATAAATCCTTCAATCCGTCAAATATGCACTCCTCAGCCGTGTGCTTTTTTCTTTTCAACTGCCAGTTGCTCAAGCTCCTGATCATCGACGAGGTGCATCTGTTGAACGACGAGCGGGGTGCTGTCATTGAAACGATTGTTGCGCGCACGCTTCGGCAAGTCGAATCCAGCCAGTCCGTCATCCGTATACTCGGTTTGAGCGCCACTCTACCGAACTACGTTGATGTTGCCGATTTCCTTTGGTGTGCTTTTGCTTTTATCGATCTATCGAGACGGACGGTCTTTTCTCACCAACTTACCCTTCTCCGCAGTGTATCTAGATACAAAGGCCTGTTCTACTTTGACTCATCCTTCCGGCCCGTACCACTTGAGCAGCACTTTCTGGGAATCAGAGGAAAGCCTGGAAGTGCGCAAGCTCGTAAGAATATCGACCAGGTCGCATTTTGGAAAGTCGCCGCGCTCGTCGAACAGGGTCATCAGGTCATGGTTTTTGTTCACTCACGCAAAGAAACCGTCAAATCCGCGCTCGCGCTACGCGATGCTGCGCAACAAGAGGGTAATCTCGACGACTTCAGCTGCGAAGATCATCCGCGCTGGAGTTTTTTCCGTCGCGAGGTCGGCGAGTCTCGCAACAAAGAGATGCGCCAGTTGTTTGATAGCGGTTTCGGTATACACCACGCGGGAATGTTGCGTTCTGATCGCAATCTCATGGAACGCATGTTTTCAGAGAAGGCTATCAAGGCAAGGAATCCAGCATTCATTTCGGCGATAACAGAACCTTCATTTTTTTCTCCAGGTTTTGTGCTGCACTGCCACATTGGCGTGGGGGGTTAATTTGCCTGCGCATGCTGGTGCGTTTTCATGGCATCACAGTTGCAAGTGATGACACTTGTGGCAAGTCTTGATCAAGGGAACGCAAGTATACGATAGTTCAAAAGGTTCCTTTGTCGACTTGTCCGTACTGGACGTTCTGCAAATACTCGGACGTGCGGGTCGACCCGGCCTAGAATCGAGTGGCGAAGGCTACATTGCCACAACTGAAGACAAACTGACTCATTATCTCGACGCTGTGGCCTCTCAGGTTAGATTCTTCGACATACGGAAATGGCATCTGACCGACCCGCTTTTCTAGCATCCAATCGAATCACAGTTCGTCATGACTGCACGTTTTCACGCCCTTAATTCTCACATGGTTTTCAGATTCCAAGGAGGTCTGGTCGATGCATTGAACGCTGAAATTTCGCTTGGGACGGTATCGAACACTGGTGATGCAGTGAAATGGCTTGGATACACGTATCTCTTCGTGCGCATGCGGCGCAATCCCTTCGTCTATGGTCCGTTTGCCTTGCGCTCCAACTGAATTCTCTTGGCTGAATCGTATAGGTATACCTTACGAGGAACTGGCCGACGACCCGCAACTAGGAAGCAAAAGACACCAACTGATTACTGCCTCCGCAGAGAAGCTCGCGGATGCGTGCATGATCATTTTCGACCGCAGGAGTGGGAAACTAGCCGTCACTGACCTCGGCCGAATAGCCGCCAGATATTATATTCGTCATGCCTCCATTGAAATTTTTAACCAGACTATGAGACCTAAGATGTCAGAAGCCGATGTCCTGGCCATGTTGAGCATGAGTACTGAGGTAGGTGGACCATGACTTTGAAGAATCCCGAGACACGCTGACTGGCATCTCATGCAGTTCGCACAGATACAAGTGCGCGAATCTGAGCAACAGGAACTCGAGGGTCTAATGGAGGCAATTCCCTGTCAAGTGAAGGTAATCGTGCTTCAAATTTCACGATGCCGTCTGCTCATCAAAAGCAGGGCGGACTCGATTCCACGCAGGGCAAAGTCAACGTTCTTCTGCAAGCCTATATTTCCCGTCTACTTGTCGATGACTTCGCGTTGGTATCAGACTCAGCGTACGTAGCGCAAAACGGGGGGCGAATAGTTCGTGCCCTCCTCGAAATCGCAATAAGTAGGAAATGGGCCAACGTAACCGCCGTCCTCATGGGCCTCAGTAAAGCTGTGGAGAAGCGGCTGTGGCCCTTCGACCAACCTTTGAAACAGTTTGAACTCAAAGCAGATGTCCTGTACGGTCTGGAGCGGTGTGCAGATGAGCTGGCTCCCACTGAGCTGGCCTCAATGTCGGCGCAGGAACTTGGCGAACTAGTGCACCTCAACGAGCGCCACGGCGCCGCACTTCTCGCTGCAGCGAAACAGTTCCCTACGGCTGCTATCCAGCACAGTCTACGACCATTGGCCTCACACGTCCTCAAGATCGTGGTCAAAGTCACGAAGGCATTTGAATGGAATAACAGGCTACACGGCTCACTTGAGCCGTTCTGGGTGTGGGTGGAGGATGATGATGCTCTGACCATCTACCAGATCGTACATCTCGCGTTTCGTCCAGACACGGATACTCTGGATGTTGACTTCGTCATCTCCATACCCGAGGGGCAGACGCTATCGACTGTGACGATACGTTTTGTTTCCGACCGGTGGATGGGTGCAGAAGAGGAAGTGCGCGTCCCTCTAGAGGGCCTTGTCATGCCATCCCCCCCTCGGGCGCACACTCAATTATTGGACCTTCCCTACCTGAGTTTATCTGCGCTGCGCAACTCGCGTCTCGAAAAATTCATTGAGAGGCGCGTGAAAATTTTCAACACAATGCAGACGCATATATTTTGGAGTCTGATGCACACCAAATGGCATTCTCTTGTTTGTGCGCCTGCAGGTGCAGGAAAATCCGTGATGGGACATATTCTGGCGTTGTAAGTGTACCGTCGTAGTGATGACTTCTCACTAATTCTGACCTTACCCAGATTGACCGCTATATCTACAGGCGACAGTGCCTGGATTTTGATTGTGACGCCCCAGAGCAGTGTTGCTGCAGATGCGCTGTCCGAGCTGCGGTACGCGAATAAAGAGCTCGGAGTGTCGGTAGAGCCATGTACCACGCAAAATGCACTCAAGCAACCAGCGGGAAGGTGTATCAGAATTGTGACCGCCCCAACATTGCTTCAAGCCATCTCCGACCGATGTCCCAAGAATTCGTTGGTGGGCATAGACTTGGTGATATGTGAAAATCTGGAACAACTGGATGCGCCGTATGAACTTGCCGTGTCTATTCTTCGGCACGCCACCCAGACGACGCCCACAAGATACGTTGGTTTGTCATCATCTCTCGGTGACGCCGCCGATCTCGCACATTGGCTCGACGTTGACACTCCTGCACTGTATACTTTCCGGCCCGTAGACAGGGACCAGGCATTGACCACCTCCGCGCAAACATTCACAATACCACAGTCGGCATCACTGTTCAAAGCCATGGCGAAGCCCGTCAACGCCGCCATCCTCGCCGCGCCTATAGGCGAGTCCGCGATCGTCTTCGTACCCTCGCGGCAACAATGCCGTGCAATCGCGCTCGACCTGCTCACGCAATGTACCCTTGAAACGGAATCTGCACGTGGGTATCTTCGAGATGGCGATGTGCCAGACGCACTTCTCGAAGCACATATCGCGCGCCTCCGTGACCCGACACTTGCGGATTTCATCGCACGTGGTGTCGGCTTCTTTGGCGACGACGCGCATCCAGCGGACCGCGCGTGCATGCTCGAGCTGTACGCGGAGGGCGTCCTGCGCGTGCTGCTTGTCCCGCGCCAAGCGTGCTGGGCTCTACCCGTGCGTGCGGCGGTCGTCGTCGTCATGGGTACGCAATACCTGGCGCCGTTGATTCACGGCCAACACGCGGACAGGCAGTTGCGTGACTACTCGCTCGTCGAGCTGGTGCACATGCAGGGACGAGCCATTCGTCCACACGGGGCAGCTGGCCACTTCTACCTGTTCTGCCAAGCGGAAGCGAAGGACACGTTCATGCACTTCTTGAACGAAGGCTTGCCGCTAGAGTCGCAGCTACTCGAGACGGACGACTTGCAAGGATGGTATAATGCGCGTCGGCGAGCGGGCGACTTTGAGGACCCTCGGCAAGCCGTGGACGCGTTGTCATTCACCTTCCTCGCCCGTCGTTTACGCTCAAACCCCGCGTTCTACGATTGCGCCTCGGCTTCACGAGATGAGAATCTGTCGCGTATCGTCGACCAGCTTGCGGACGCGTACTTTGCGAAGGACAGAAAAGAGAAGGAGAAGCAGGAAAAACAGCAACAAAAAACCGCCACTGGCGGAGAGGCAGATGCAGCTCCGACGGAGCAGGCTATAGCTGGTACTGACGGTGAATGGACAGCAAACACACAAGATTCCACCACAGAAACATCCAGATAGATAGAAACCTTGTACTATATTACATACATCGCTGTTCCAAGAAGTCAATTCCTCCGCGGACAATAACTTAGACGAGAAAATGTCTAACCATGAGTCAACACTCTCTGGTATCTACCTATGTATGTTTCGCAACGAATTAACAGCAACGAACTTCGGAAATATCTATTTTATTTCTTGAGGAACTTCTTCAAGCCCTGTAAGCGCTCCGCAGCTCGGTGGAGTGTATCGAGATCTTTGCAGAAAGCGAAGCGTGCGTATGCCTCGCCGATGTTTGCATGCTCTTCGCAGTAGAACTTCAGAGGAGAGAGCACGGTCAGCAAGACCTATTCAGCCACGGGAATAGGAGAAGTACTGACCTCACTGACAGGTATAGTCGATACACCGATTTCAAGAGCAATGAACCAGCATGCGCTGAGCGAAATTTGAGCATATACCAGGGACGCAAAAAGTATAGTTAGTCATACCGGAAGTCACGTCCGCGACCGAGGACGCTCGGTGGGAAGGGGTAGTCTTCAGGAAAATCTACGTCCGAGATGTCCTAGGGCCAGCATTAGCACCATTCAAAAAGAAAACACCAGTCGAGTCGGCCACGCCACCACACCGACTAAAGATGGCACATCACACAAAAGATGGAACTCACCAACAACACGAAGTAACTTCCTCTCGGGAGCGAATACTTGAGCCCGAGGCTATCAAACGCATCAGCGAGAACTTGACGGCGGGCAGCGTACTCCTCGAGCTGGGTCGCGAAGAAGTTGCGAGCCTTGGCCTGTTCGAGCCCAACGGCGACGGCCTCTTGCATAGGAGAGTTGGAACAGAAGACGATGCGCGTCGTAGCAGAGAGCGTCGGTCGGATGATCGACGGCGGGCCGATCAGCCAGCCGATGCGCCACCCCGTCGCGGCGAACGCCTTTCCAGCGGAGCACACAGTCACTGTGCGGTCCCACATCCCCGGCAACGTCGCGATGCGCACATGTTCCCGGTTGTCGAATACGAGGATGTCATACTGTTGAGAAACGAAAGGAAGTGGAAGACGAGGGAGGAAGGTGAAATGAGAAGGAAGCGAAAAGAAAAAAAAAGGAGTGGGAAGTTGTCAAAACGATGGCATGGAAGAAACGCACCACTTCATCAGACATGACGAGGAGATTGAATTCCTCGGCAATCGCGGCGATTGACTCTAGCTCTGCGCGTGTGAAAACCTTGCCCACAGGATTGTGTGGTGTATTGACGATGATCATTTTTGTGCGCGGTGTCACTGCTCGTCTGCACATACCCGGGGGGCATTGTCAGCTAAATCGAATCCATGCATACAAACGCAAATGACTCGTGGCAGATAGAAGTGTTTGAAACTGAGGCTCCGTGACAAGTGGGCTGTTCATGGGAAGCAGGCAATTCAGAATGGACGGGACATGCACCAGGTGTACGCATGACGATCACAGGGCGTGGGAATAGCCGCAATCCAAGGGATGTGTGTCAACGCACCTCAATTCATCAAAGTCGATTGTCCAGCCGTCGCTTGTGGTATTTTGTGCATCGTGGGGGGGTGGGTGGAGCGGTACGTAGACGGGCTTGCCGCCGTTGAAGGTAATGGAGGGCAAGTATTGGTCGAAGAAGGGCTCAAACAGGATCACCTCATCGCCATGTTCGAGGAATGCGGTAAACACGGAGTACTGGCCTGCATTTGGGGTTGTCAGTTCGCTGCTACCACATGAAAACGTTCACTGGGAAGAGGAGATACTGTCCGCAAGACAAGTCGTGTGCGACGAACAGGCAGAAGGGCAACAGGAGACAGAAAGGAGAGAGAGGGATGCTGCTTGCCTTCATTGGCTCCGCTTGTTACAAGGATTTCGTTCTCAACATCGAGTTCTCGATTGAACTGGGGGCCGTAGTGCGCTTTGATAGCTTCGCGTAAACGAATGCGGCCCTTGGGGTGTGAGTAATGGTTCGGGCTGATTTGGCGTAGGGCCACCTCGGCACCGTCCGTCACCCACGTCGGAGGCGCAAAGTTCATGTACCCTTGCCCGAGGTTGATGCAGTCCGCAGGTAGATTTGCAGCGCTGTTTCGCCAATCGTCACCGTGCCATCGTCGGGAACGCGAATCAAGAAACGCACTTGAAGATAGACCACACGTCCTCCGCCAGTGCACGTCCCTCGCGAAGCCGCGACGAGAAGGGCACAAGCTGGGAACGGTCGCCGCCGTTGCTGAGCTCATAAAGACCGTTGGAAGTCATTCTGCGCTGGGTACTGCAAGAAATGAAAGATGACGACAGAGACGAGGGACGGGGTCGGATTGGCAATCTGGCGAGCAAATTGAAGAACATGCACACGACACTAAGAGGCTGGCGCTGCTGCTATATATGTACTGGAAGTATAGCACTAGCAGTCGGCGGGGATCGAGGAGATGTGCTGCTAGTATAGATTATTAGTATGAGCGTATGTAGCCCGAGTGACTCGGTTTCTATCGGCCGAATATGCGAATTCGCCGAAATAATGTGTTGCATTGATGCATCGGAGATAAGAATTGACAGTGGTCGTTGCATGGCATTAAGTACATATGTAGATAATAAGGTCTATTGGCCGGTTAGGGCGACGATGACAGCTTTGATCTCCTCTATGTACAATACTTAGATGGAAGTGCAGGAAGTGGAAAGAAAAAAAAAAGAGGAAAGCTATCTATTAGGTAGGGGGATCGTTGATGTCATAAGCGAATGAAAAGAAACGTCACGCTGCAACGAAAATGTGTTTATCTGCCTTGAATCGGGCTACAGGGAAGAGTCAGTGGGGGATTCACGTCCACCAGAGGGACTCCTCGTCCGTGATGGACTGTTCTAGAGGGACACGGATCCCCTGCGAAAATGGCTGGAAGAGAGTCAAACAAACTTACCGTACAGTACACAAAGCCCGCCGGCAAGCATCATGGCGCCAGAGAATATCGACAACATCTGCCAGTTATCTCCAGAAGCTGCGTATATCACACCCGCAATCGGAGGACCCGCGAGTTGGCCTAGAGGGAATTTTATGGCATAAACAACGGGGGACAAATACCGACGTCTGTCATCTGCGATGCTCACCTGGACCGCTAAAGAGCACGAGCAGCCCTGTAATGGTTGCCAGACCCTCCGTGCCGAATACGCGCGCACACACAGCTGGCAAAAGACCTATGAAACTCGTACCGAGTACTCCAAACAAAGCATCGAACGCGATGATTGATCCGAACGACGTGGCGAATGTCCAGAAAACGAGCTGCAAGATGCCGCCGAAGATCAAGCCTAGCATGAACATGTTGATAGGTCCGCAGGCGTCTGCAATCATGCCGCACCCGATCTATTAACGTACGTATGTCAGACAAAAAAATATGCACAGAACAAGAGATATGGATGGGTAGGTACGCACACGGCCAATCCCTGCACAGAGATTTACGATGACGAGCGGGATCGTCGGCACGAGCGACTCCTCGTTGAGGCTGGGGACCTTGGCTTCCGTATAAGACGTCATGTAGTAAAACGGGCTCTGCAGAAAGATATTACACAAATTTGTGCCCAAGCACGAGGTCAGAGAACAAAGTCGGGCAAGAGAAAGGAAGCAGGTCTGTTTACGAGATATCCAAACTGCGAGAAAAGCATGCCACCCGCGAGGGAGGCGAACACGAGGTCGACGTGCCGCGGTAGCCATCGTTTCTTTGCCGCCTTTTCGCCTGGCGGAAAACGCACGCGCAATAGACAGTAAGCGATCAAAGAGAGGACGGCGTTGATGCAGGCGTAGACTAGGAGCGTCTTTCGATATCCCAGTCTCGTCAATCTGTAAGAACATTTTCAGTTTCAACGACGGCGAAGATTAATGATACTGAGACGTACAGGGGTCGCAGAACCAGCGAGTAGCAAGCACCGCCAATTCCTGCACCACTGACAGATATACCCGAAGCCAAGGCACGGTGATGTAAAAACCATTGGGAGGGTAAGGCCAGATACAATGGCATCTGTGGTTGGAAGTGAAGACCTTCAAACAACCAGCACCTGGACAGGAAAGGCTTACCGAGAGACCTTGCGAAATCCCTTGGAAGACGCCTTGAAATAAAAATATTTGCCATAGTTTTGTCATGAAAGATGCACCGAGTATCGACAAGAACGTCAACATGCAACTGAGAGCAATCATTTTCTGTCGCGTATCGATTAGTCGCATGTGCAAATGGCACACTGCGCACTAACTTTGTACCCATAGCGGTCACCTAAGCCACCCGCTAGGTAGCTGGTCGTCATAGAACACTATGCGACAATGTTAACATTCGCCAGATGACTCAGAAGCAGACGTGATGCTCACGAAACTCAGGATACCGCCGACGAGACTCAGGGTACCCAGGGTTGTGTCCGTGAACACATGGTTTTTATAATATTCTTGAAAAACGCCTGCGGCAGCATCAGCGATGTCATGGTGCTGACGACTGACGAACGATGAAAACTGACCCCAACAAAGACCGGATCCCCTGCACGGATATATGAGTGAAACGATGATGCAAAAGGCAGACGTGTGATGACATACATGAATATACACGAGAGAATAAAGCACCCCAGGACTACTAACCAAGCTGTGGGCAGTAGGTCAAAAAATAAACAATATAGATGAAGTGAGAAATTCCCAGCGTACCACGCAAGCCACCGTCGGGGTAGGTCCACTCTTCTTCATCTATGGGTGCCAACTTTTCCCCCTTCCCTACCACTTGCGGTTGGGGGTCCGGCGTCGCAGACGCAGCCTCCGCGACGCCTATGCTGTTGATGGTGTCGACCCTCGTCAAAGTTTGACCGTTGTAAAAAGGACTGTTGGTGGTCATCTCGTCGTGAACAACACCGATCACTGAGAGTACGTTCTTCAAGGTAATCGGACTGGAGGACGAGGTCCATTGCAATTATTATTGTGTGAAAATCGTAAATCCGGCCCGCGACGATATCTGCTGATGTCCCGGGCCGATCACCCGACAGTGACTCAATTGCCAACTTTGGACAAAAACACGAAGGCGCTACGCGGAAGAATGCATGTTTGGGCTTGACGTGATACGGCTGCACTACTCACAGGCTAATGGGCACGAGCACCCTTCGAGACCTCGCACGCAACACTGTTCTGGGTATGGAGCTCAGGATTTGTGTCAAGTGGGGCTATAAGGAGGTGAGAATAGAGTTGCTACAGATTGCATACGTACACTACGGCGAGCATAGCGCAAACTTCTGGAATTTGCACACTGTTGACAATGAAGCATCCCGACGATCATCTTCAATATATAGAGCCGGTCAAAGGTCGCTTGATCATAGGAAGAGAACACTGGCCCAAGATGGAACCGTAGATGTGCAATGAGGTATCGGAGGATCTAGCTGTTGGTTGGTTGACGTCCAACTTGAATTACCACGCAAACCTGTGACCTGCTTCCCAGGTGACAGCCATTGCAACGGCCAGGCCAGCCCCATTTTTTTTTTGTATAGCAATTACTGGCCCTGGATGAAAAACCTCGACGGCCCCAACCTTACAAACGAAATATCGAATGAACAAAGGCATTCAATCGTAGTAAGTATGCGTTCTGGTCAAACAGGAGACTGGGAGTGCCATGGGCGCGATGTGAGCGGGGCGGGAACTGTCAAGCAGATTAGATCCGTCCGTAATCCCGTCATCGTCCGCGGTTACCGTAAGAGAGGGTAGACCACATCGTCCGCATGACCAGAAAAAAAAAGAGAACGGACTTGTACCGCTCACCAATGTAGATGGAAATAAATTTTCAAGGCATCGAAACCATAAGAACATCGACCCAAATCATGGTCAGCCTTGACATGTGACATTTCATAAAAGCGAGATATTTTTTCTACTCACACCGTGGCCTCTTTCAACGTGTTGAGTCTGCGCCCATTAAGATCACGGCACGAGTCGTTGTTACTAGTTCAACGAATATATGAGGGCTTTGCTTGTAATACGTACGAATCTTGATATTCAATTTGCAATTTCATTGTGCCTGCTTTTCGCACCACAAAGCTTCCAGCATACACACACATTTCTGTCACACATATATAGCAAGCAAAAAAAAAAATAAGACAGTGAGAAAGTCATGAACCACACATTTATTGGTTTTATCCGACAAGCCTGGTTCTGACAAGCGACACCCACGTGCCAATGCCAATATATCCATTACAGGTCCGATGCCATTCCAACTGAGCTATTGTCGGCTAGAAGTTTTAGTATTATCGGTAGGTAGTATTTTCACACCGGCGATGTTGCAAATACAATTTTATTGCACACAACTTTACTTCTTTGAAATGTGGACAACTAGAGGACAAAGGAGACATGAGGATGCACCCGCAACACACAACGAAACATAGTGAAATACAAAGAAAGAATCGACAGAACGCACCGTCCTCGTCCTCAAGTACATGTTCGAGCCCAACCTTCTGTCCACGTGAATGCTTGGCGCTCGAGCCCCATACAATCGCGCTGCAATGCCATTTTAGATAACCGTACCAAGACGAGCCAACACAACGAAAGGAGCGACCGAGCGACTAAGGAAAGACGAAAAAGAGTCGTTATGGGAGCGAGAAGAGTAAACGAGGACAGAAATAGAGAACAAAAAGAGTGGAAGTACAAGAACACCCACTATTTCATCTGCTTCGCAATCTCCTTGTGGATTGAATTGCAGAAGTCCTCAACAGTGCATTTACCCCGCCGAAGTACGACCGGCTGGCTGTAGTCTGGCGACAGACCCCGCGGTTTGGTATACACCCGCACGAGGTCAAGCGTTTTCCACATCTACGAGAGTAAAAAAGCCGTGAGCAATTATATCTTTTATTCAAGAACGAGAAACATTGCAAAATGCCAGAAGTGTACAAGAAACTCACCACCTCAATCAGCTCATCGATGTTGAGCCACTCTTTTGAGGATACAGGCACAGAATGCGGGATTTTGTACAGGAGGTCCAGCTCCTCGATAGATATGGCGTCGATTTTATTGAGAACGTAGATGGCCGGGATGTAAACCCTACAAACCACGATTAGCATGTCACACAAGCTAACTCCTCCCAAAACAAGTCAGAACAAGCAAACTCACCGATTACCCTCAATAACATCGATCAGATCGTCCGCCGTCGCGTTCGGCTCGCGAATCGCGACATCGCAGTTGCTCAACTTGTTCGCCGCGAGGATCGCCTTGATCTCGTCGTAGTCGATGTTCGTAAGCGGGACGGTGTTCGTGATCGCGACGCCGCCCTTGTCCTTCTTGCGTACGGTGATGTTCGGTGGGCGCTTGTTCAGGCGGATACCGAAGCCCTCGAGTTCCCCCTCGATGAGGGCTTTGTCGCCAAGCGGCTTGAGCACGTCGAGTATAATGAAGATGAGGTTGCACGTCCGGGCGACAGCGATGACTAGGGAGGAATGCAGGCCGACGTGGAAATGGGATGACAGGGGTGAAGGGGGGCGAGGACGAAGAAGGAAAATGGGAGAGATGCGGTGAATAGATTGTACGGAGATAAAATAATTGAAGCACCTTGCCTCCCACGACCTCGACCGTCCGCGGCACCCTCAATGATACCAGCTTTTTGCACTTATGAGCACACGAGATGCGTTACATAGAATGACAGAGATAAAGAGCTCACGCAAATCCAAAATCTGTATAGGTGCACCGTGTACCTTCAAGGTGCCAGGCACCGTTGTTAGTGTTGTGAAATCAATGGCAGACACTTCGGAGTGTGTGCCCGTCATCTTGGTCATGAGCGTGGATTTACCGACTAGATTGCAGTCAGTCACATTGTCCCGAAGATATAAGGATAAAATAGGTGTCCGATGGGACAGACACCGTGGATGAAAGAGTCAATACCTGACGGGAAGCCAACAAAGCCAACAGAAGCGACACCAGTTCGAGCAACGTCGAATCCGATGCCCCCTCCGCCACCTCCACTGCTCGGTGGCGCGATCAACTCACGTCGCAGTGCCGCGAGCTTCGCTAAGGTTGTTGAATTGACAAAGGTATAATAAGATGTAATCAAACGAACGCACCTTTAAGTTGACCTAAATGAAAGCTCGTGGCCTTGTTCTTCTGCGCTGAAGTGCAGGATTATGATCATGACCGCTAGTACATAGAACCAGACAAACATACTTCTGGCCATTTCATCCTCGATTTCCTACATCCTCCTCAGTGAGCGCTGTGACCGATGTGCTGCCGAGTCCTTACTTTGATCTTTTGTACGGTCGTCATTGTGGGCTAGTGAAATTATTGAATGTTCAGTTCTACTGAAGCAACCTCAAATCTCTATGCAAAGAAATAGAATCCTGCGACACAATATTCTGGATAAGCGGTTGAGATGCTCTATTGACAATGAAATCGAGCAAGAACAAAAGAGTGCTTGGATAATGAATATTGACATTATAACGATCGATCAGTGAGTCATATTGTCATATTGTTTCCATTCGTAGCGCAGCAATTAATGTCCCCACCCTTCACTCTCGTTGACATCCAGCACATTCTTTCTTTCTACCGCTCGCCTCGACCCATCCGCCCTTTCGCATATTTCGCCGAGGGACTGCTACCTACCCGCAATCCCCTTTTTTCGGCGTTGACACTCTTTCGCTTGCCTTGTCACTCGTTTCATGCAGCTGGCTGGCATAGACCTTTTCTCATCCTTAGCGCTCTCAACACTCAGGTCCTCTCGATATCATGTGCGGTGGTGCAAAGTGGAAGCGTGAAGTCGTTCCTGACCACAAGGTCTGCGTGTTTCTCGTTCGCGAAAGCGCCCACATTTGACAGCAACCTCGCAGTTCGACTTTGTCGATACACACGAGTTCGCAGATAATGGCTTCGGCATGCGAATGAAGTGAGTCTCTCACCGACTTCCTGAACTAACGAGCAGGGTTGAGCGTTTCTGTCCAGGTATTTGTGGCTGTATACTCTCGTGCTTAAGGATTTTCTCGTCTACATTGCTGATATCTTCTCCGCCACCACCATGTTGACCACCACTAGCTGGTCAAACGAAATCTTCAACACTTGCGACGAGACAACGGACTGCGTGACGATCCCGTTCAAAATTGGCCGGTGGCTCTTCGTTGGCTGTATCATCTTCTCGTTCTTACTGGTGAGTGGCATCTGTTGGTCGCCTACGCAACAGACCGAACCCGTCGCTCATGTGTTTGATCGCTGTCCGTCCGTGCCGTTCCACGTTCGTACGCATCTAGCTCGGATACGAGGGTCGCAAGGCGAAGAGGATTATCGCCAGCAGAGACATTTCGTACGCGTTTACCAATGTCATGGCTAACCATTACTACTCCCTCCGTGCGTTCGTCCTGTGATACTCATCGCAGCTTCTAACACTCATGCAGGATCCTACGATCACTTTTGTTTCTTCGACCACATCAGTAATTCCACTAAGACCAGCGACGACTTCGCCTTCTTTGTTTTCTTCACTTTCAAGAGTAAGTAGTTAGTCTTAGATATGATGGTGACGCGCAGCCGCTCAAGGGACATCGTGTAGGTTGGAAACGTCTGTTGCTTGCGGACGGCCCACGCCAGACAATTAATGCTCTGACACTGTACGCTGTATGGCTCGTCAAGCACGACGACGGCGCATGGTATGATCTGTCAAAGTACTTCGACGGCAACAGTCTGTCTACTTCCGCCCTCCTGGTCACCACCACTTTCACCACGGCTGTGTTCTGTGGTTCCCTCCTGCTCCTTATTATTGCTGGCGTATGCTACATTCCTTTGCTGTTCCACATTCAGGGTAACTTGAAGGTAAGTCTCAGACTTTGCCAGGTGGTCGATTTTCTGCTCACGTAGAATCAGGAATATTGCTGCCACAAAGTCGACAAGGTATATGACACACCAATCATGCACTGATTACTCGAATTAACCTATATTTCAGCGAATTGATATCGTCATCAAGCGTCGCAAGAAGCAGCGACTTGCTACTGAGGCTAAAAATGCACGCAAGGAAGCGATGGGCGACTTCTCGCATCTGAAGAACAGCAAAGGCGAGCTCATCGCGAAGCCACTGCCGCAACCCACTCTTCCGCAGCTCTCGCTTGATGATGAAGGTGACGACATGTCCATGCGCACGGGTAAGACCGGTGCGCGCGCATCGCCAAGCGCATTTGCATCGGTTGACAACCTATACAACGACAAGATGTCCGAGTACCCACCGCCGATGCCTGCCTACAATCCACATTCTGTAGTACAAGCTCCGGACGCTTACGCGCGTTTCAACGACTCAGGCAGCATCGTGGATGCCTACTCACCGTACGCGAACGCAGCGTACATGTACGATGAAGACAATGACAGTCAAGCGCATCTTGCGACGAGCGCAGCGCCTTTAGGCAGGCAGACGCCAAGCCCTGGCGTGCAACAGCAAACAGGACATTTTGATGTTCAGCAATCACAAGGGCAGGAGTGGGGAAACTACGACCCCGCGGACGTATACCAGGGTCGTGCTGGACACGGCCAGGTAGTGAGCCCAAACCCCATGAGGGCGGTCAGCCCAAATCCGATGTACGGGCGCGTGAGTCCGACGCCTCTGTACGCAGGTCGCGCGAGCCCAGGGCCCAACTACGCGTACGACCAGTCCACCGCTTACGGAGGTGATGCAAATACTTTTTACCAGACATCGGGGGTTCGTTCATAGACAAGGACACGGAGTGTAGCAGCAGCAGTCTCTGTAACATATTGATATATTTGTCTTTAGCCCTGTTTTTCTCCATATCTATTTTATCGTACTGCATGTTGCATTTATGATCTGGAGCTGGGACTTGAAGCTCGAAGCTTGACGCGTGACGTGCAAACCTGTCGGTGTGGGTTCGGTACGCGGCTTGTCAATTCATGTAAGACTCTGGAGTACGTTTGTACACTGGAAGATATCATGACAAGTACATATATCTCAGTGCGAATGGTTTCTCGAGAAGGTACAATGATGGGTCATTCGCCCTTTGTCTGCCTGCGGGAAGTAGATACACAGTACGGTTTACGCGTGTGTTCATGTTGAACTGATGTCGAAAGGAGAGGGAATGTACTTAATCATTCCTTTTTCTTCCCTTCTGTCACGGTTGTCTTGGACGAGGATGTGGCGTCTTCGGCCAGAGCTGAGAAAATGTACGCGACAAGTACAAGGTTGGCCGCGACGATCGCAGTCACGGCGGCATATGTCGAATTGCCTACAGAGCGTTCGTGGGAATTCATAACATATTATGAGGTAGTGTTCGAGAACACCTTACCGTCCCATAACATAACCTTGGACCCGAAGTATGAGACCAGAGGTAGAATACCCAGCACGAGACTGAAGATGACTAGCTTCACCAAGGTTGATCTGAAGGGGGGTTCAGACGAAGAGGAAGAACCGAGTTGGTGAATCTGCTTTCCGTGAAGCCTCTTTTGTGACGAGCTCTGCGGGAGCCTTTTCTGCCATATTTTGTCAGTATTTTGTTCGAGACGAACGCGTGAAGTCATCCTCTTCGAGAGATCGAATCGGGCGATACTACGCGATGAGTCATGTCACATATCTGTAACCGCGTGCAATACCTAACTCGCGTCCTCGACGAGTGTTGTCTGTTGTCTCGTGTAAGTAAACCTGGCGACTGGCTGATACTCTTGGACATGTCCACTGGGGGACCCGATATATTGTCGAAGAAGGATGATACTCTGAAGGACAGCGACGTCAGTAATAAGAGTAGGTGGTACAGCCGCTTCCAGTTAGATCTGGAGTCGTCCGAATGGGACGTGCTCCTGCTCTCCACGGTCTTCAAACTTTTGTTGTTTCCTTCATAGTGAGTCTGTAAATCATGAAGTGAATGATATTCATATTTTTCAGCCGATCCACAGACTTTGAGGTCCACAGAAACTGGCTGGCCATCACACACACTCTGCCTATATCGCAGTGGTACTACGATGTGAGCTTCCACATCAGCCTTCGTGTCCCTCGATATCTTACAAGTTCCGTAGACTACCTCTGAATGGAGTGAGGCCCTGAAGTTGTTATTTGTTGTTAAAGCCTCTCTGATGTCCTTGAGGTAGCACTCGATTATCCCCCCTTCTTCGCCTATTTCGAAAAACTGCTCTCGATACCCGCGTCATTTATAGACCCTGCGATTGTTGATCTCCGAAATCTGAATTACGGGTCATGGTCTGTAATCGCTTACCAACGTACAACTGTGATTATCACAGAGCTCGTCCTGGCGGCGGCCGTCCTTAGGTGCGCGTCTCGCGTCGACGTATATGCCATTCAACGGATTAAATTTTTGTCATGCGTTGCTCAGATTTATCCGTAGTGCGGTGGATAGACCAACACAGCGCATTATTTCAGCATCGCTTCTCCTCCATCCCGGTTTCATCATAGTGGACCACATTCACTTTCAGTACAACGGCTTCATGTTTGGTATCCTCCTTTGGTCGATACTCATGGCTCGAGAGGTAATGGTCATTATATTTTGTTCGTCTGACAATATGTGTAGTGACCGTCTCGCAGGGCCGTAAACTTGCCAGCGGCATTTTATTCGCCGTTCTCTTGAATTTCAAGCATATCTACTTGTATCTCGCAGTACGTCCCATTCCGATTTCGTACATCTGGACTCATTGCGCCTGCGTTCTGACATGGGTGTTCACGCCATCATGTAGCCCGCCTATTTCATTTACCTTCTCCGCTCGTTCTGCTTTTCCCCGACCGGCACCCCGATGCTCAAGAATTTCCTTGCTCTCGCGAACGGCGTCATCGTCGTTTTCCTGTTGTCCTTCGGTCCGTTCATTTTAATGGGCCAAGTCCCACAGGTGTTCTCGCGCCTATTTCCGTTCACACGTGGGCTCAACCACGCGTATTGGGCACCCAACATGTGGGCTCTTGTTACTGCGGCTGACCGTGTTCTGCTCAAAAGTGAGTACGTGATACTCGTATTGGTTTTGTTGCGCCGGTGTGATTCTGCACTGTGCCTTATGTGTATTTGCATGGATTCTGACCGGTTTTTCCTTCATTCTTGTTGCTGTCGGGATGGTCATAGTCGTGCAACACGGTGGTGCCGACCTTGCAGTGAATCCTTCTGGCGTTGCCTCGACATCGCGTGGACTTGTAGGCGATACTGTGTTCGCCGTGCTTCCAAACATAAAGCCTGTGCACACGTTCGTAGTCACTGTGTTGTTTCAGTGCGTGAGTACGACTCTTTCAGTGTTAAATTACGCGTTCCAATCCTATTTCTCTTTCGAGTCCGGGGTGACGCGTGTGTCAGCTGAGGCATTTAATTACAGGTGTTTCTAGCGAAGTTATGGCTGTCGCCAACTTACAAATCGTTCGTGACTGCTTTGACGCTTTGCGGTTACACTTCCTTCGTATTCGGCTGGCATGTCCATGAAAAGGCTGTTTTGTTAGTTCTGGTACCATTAAGGTACGTCATTTCACGGGTATGTGACGTGCTTGACATCCTTCTGACTTGTTATTTTGTCCACCATGGCTTCACGACTCCGCAGTCTTCTCGCTGCTGAACGCCACGCCTATTTCCGCACGTACATAATTGCCAGCGTCGCGGGAGTCTATTCGTTGTTTCCCCTGCTCTTCACGCCGACAGAATCGCTTATAAAAGTCTTGTACTCCGTGATTTGGCTGGCGGCAGTCTATGTGTTACTTTCAAGTCGAACCTACGAGTGAGTCGGATGTTTTCCGGCTCAAGTGCTCTTCACCTCATACGTTGTGTTTAGGTTTCCCAAGTCGATGATTTACGTGATTATGGATGTCTTGGAGAAGGTCTATCTTGCCGGGTTCGTACCCCTACATCTTGTGGTGGCCTTGCTGCCGCATATGAAAGGCGGAAGCTCAGGTGCGTGTTATTCCCTACGAGGATTTTTCGTCGCACGTTTCAACCTTGGTTCTTTCGTCCAAGAAGACTCGATATTCCAATGCGTGATCGTGTCGCTGTACTCTCGCCCGATTTCCAAGTACTTACATACTGCTTCTACAGGCACCAGTCTTGAGTTTTTGCCCTTCATGTTAACCAGTGTTTACTGCGCCGTAGGGCTGGTTTGGGGCTTCCTGCGATTGGTGTTCATATACATGCATGAGGACGCTGCGTACCAAGGACAACTGACGGAGATACGATAACACGATTGACGGGTCTCGTACATTCCGTTTAGCGATCCCGCCGCCTATTTGCTCAGGTTCCTCCGACGGCCATGTAATTCATGTTATAAGTAACCGTGGAAGTAGGAGAGTTGTATCAATCTGTGTGGGTACACGTGTCCCAGACAGACCTTTCTTAGGAAAGTCATTCTTTTTTACGGCCACGGAAGAGATTCCATATCGTCGACTTCTTTTGGTCCTTTGCCTTCGCCCCCGAAACTTGTGGCGGTCCCTCCGCAAAAGTGACATGCTTCTGTTGCGGTCTATGGTTCTCATTGAAGTCTGCTATTTTCTCTTTGGCGACCGCAGCATTCTCGTGAGTCGTATCCTCAGAGAACGCGTTTCGACTGCACTCCGTATCGCATCGCTTGTGCACATCGGTATCGGACATCGTCTTTGGCCAGCGTCTCTTGAAACATTCATGCATACACGAGGTCCAGTCGCGAGCTGTGTTGTCAGAGGTCAGCGACGGGCGTTATTGACACATGGCGAAAGGAATGCTTATGTTAGTTCCTGAAACCCGCGCGCCTCTTGATACACTATTTCTTGGTGCATACGGCGTCTACATATATGCATTTGGAGCGTAAGAATTGACTGACTGACTCCGAGTGAAGTCTCTTACGTGTTAGAAAATGCCATACTTGAAGTGACTTGGATGAATGCAAAGAGGAGAAAGATGACCCATAAACCTCCCATCGCGGATAGGCTTTTAGAAGAATTGCTTTCCAGAAGCAAGGTACGAAGGAGAGCAGGCGTCTGTCCAGCAGAGTGGTGTCGCCAAAGGAGGATCTTATTTTCTATTTGTAGCGGACCGTACATCGAACGTGTACAAACGTTCGCAGATGGCAGTGGATACATCTCAGTGAAATCATTGTAGTTTTGTTTCAACTTCGAAGCCGTTCAATTTATCAAATTGAACTTGTTCAAATCAGGCCTCAGGGTTGACACAGTTCTCATGATTTTTACTGTAGATACATATTGTTTCATGCCTGTCAAAATCCAGGCAGCTCATGGCTTATACGAAATGTCACTGATAAACTGAATGATTGCATTTTTATCAGTACAAATTTCAAATAAAAACGTGCGCTATAGGATCGAAATCTATATAGCGGAAGCTAGGTCACCGTTCGAGTGGTATGCATTGAATATGTGTGTGGCAGTGTCGAGCAGCGTAAAACTTGAAAATACAACTCTTATACATGTGAATATCACTTGAACAGGTAAGAAAGGTCAGTCCAATCCAAACGTGCTGACAACGGCGGACGGAGGTGATCCTTCCCGCGCTTTTGTTTGTCCACAATATAGAATCGCATACTTGCTGGGGTGCCATGAAACTGTCGGAGACGGACAAAGGGCAGGAACACGATACACAGGTATGCCTGTTTCCGTTGCGCACTGGGAGATAGACGGTTAGCCCTAATGCGGAAAAATCTGAAGCAGGCCGACATACGATATCAATATAATTGCCCGTATTCGCAATTGCGATGTACTCGCCATCGTGAGAAAATCCCACAGCGTTGATAGCATGGCTTGTTCCTAAGATAAACCAAAAGCGCGTCACACAAGTAAGAGGGACGTACTCGCAAGTGGTAATTGTTCGGGCGCATATCCACTCTTCGAGGTCGAATAAGTTGACAATGGAATCTCCGCCGCCGGAAGCGAGATAACTAGCAAGAATTAGTCGGGCGCTTTTTATCACAGGTATATTGGCATGGAACGTACATCCCCCGCGGGTCCAAAGCAACGGCTACACACCCACCGACATGGGCGGCAGGTTTTTGTATCTCGATAAGGTCAGGCCACGTGAGTGTACGCAGAGTGTGTTCCGAGTGGTGGGTCAAAACCAAGCCATCGCCCGCGTAATTGAACATCGCCGTGGAAGCAGGAAACTAAAATTTTGTAAGCCAAAAATCGAAGTACGAATAAACTACGTACAGTCGGCTTTTCTAATGAGACCCACTGCTTCCCTTCATACGTGAGGAAATACAACTGGTGATTTATAGAGGTATATACAAGGACTTTTCCGTCTGGCGAATAGTTCATCTGTGAAGGTGATACTTTCAACGAGCAGACTTGCACCGCCTTGCTTTCTGTTCGCTGATCATCAACAAATAACCTGACAAGTAGGACCCAAGAAACACTTACGCCTGCAATCCCAAAAGACGATACGCCTGTCTTTTTGGCTAGAAGTGCAGAACAGGTCAGGGTGTGTTGGATTCCATGCGATGTAGTCGACATCGGAGTCATTCGAAGAGTAGGTAAACACTAGACACGTCCTTCCATCCATCTGTCCAGACGCGTCAAAAGGAAAACTCGGAAAAGTACTGATATAACATGCAACATACAGCCTTGTCAGGATTCCAAACGCGGGCTGTTCTGTCAAGACCCACAGCGCCGATCCTTCTTCCGTCGCAGTTCCAGGCGACATGGGTCATGCCCTGATGGCCAGGCAGTCTGGTATCGCGCGGTTTGAATTTCTCGAATCGTGGTGGGGGCTTATGGAAGGTATACAAACAATGTCGAATCGTAGGGATTGTGTTGGTTCATTCGTCGCGAAGCTTCAGCTTTATGAACGTACAGGAAGACCTCTGACTTGAAGGGTGGTATGGATGGGCGGGGTCGGGGGCCTTTGTGGTTCTGGGATGTCATCCCCTTGTTCTTTTCCATGACTTTGTGACATCGGGGTCGACGCAACGAATCAAACGATTGCCTTGAAGAACTCGGCGGCGACTTCCTTTGAATGGGAAAGGATGAAGCGGCGCAGCAATCTCCGATGAAAATAGCAATAAAAAAAAAACAGAGCGACGGAATAATAACAAACAGTGTCAGGATGAATTGACAAAATAAGTAGCGAGTTGTGTAACTTAATGCAACCTCTTAGACGGCGATCAAATGACACGATTCCCCGACGGCCTTAAAGTGCCTCACGTTTCACTGTGAAGGACCGCCGCGGCGTACGGTTTAAAGCTCTCAAGTTTTGCTGAAGCTCTGCGATTTCTGCCTTGCCCTTTGCCGTTATCGCTCGTGTAGAAAATATGTCTGCATATGGCGCCATACGGCGCACTAAGTCATCTACTCTACCATCTACTTTGTGGCCCTTGAAGCGCGAAATAGACGGCAAGACTCACCTCACTATCCACCATGTAGATCTGGAAATCGCACGCACTCATACGGGACTCGTAGAATATCTATACGCCGTGTTTTCCCATGTTTTGGAGCAGGGGGACACTTATCCCCAGGAAGGTCCTATTTCCCAGGACACATTTGAGGCATATTTCTTCGCTGCGGATGTCTTGATCGCTCTATGTGTTGGCGAGACTCAACCCGTCGTGTATCAGGGTAATGAGACCAGTCTCTGGCTTGAGGGTGCAAAGGACGGACGATCGTGGGAGGATTGCATCGCAGGATTCTACTATGTAAGATCAGTGTCCGTTTAGACAATGAGTAGTTTCTTACCCATCTCATGAATGGCAGGTGAAACCTAATTATCCTGGCCGTAGTTCCCATGTAGGATTCTATCATAAAACTCTTCGGAAACCGTCAGGTTGAATGCTTTTCCAGATATGTAATGCTGGCTTTATTGTTCCAGCTAAGTATCGCGGGAACGGATACGGTCATGCATTAGCAGATTCTTTCCTATACTACGGGCCAGCATTGGGATATAAAGCTAGTGTCTTCAATCTGGTCTTTTCCAATAACACTGCCTCGCTTCGGTGCGTCATTTTGCCTCTGAGTTGTCGTCCGGTGCTCACCGCCAGTAGACTCTGGGAAAGTCGAGGCTTTACGCAAGTTGGCGTCATTCCTCGGGCTGGTCGATTGAAGGTTACGGGTGGAGGCGAAGAATACTTCGACGCATGGGTGATATACAAAAGCTTCGAGTTGGATACCTAGTTGCGCTGGCAAGTTCACCGCCATTGGTATTGAGGTGGCTGTTGATGGACCCACGTAGGAAGGGACAACGCACAGCCGTCCGTTCATTCTAACGCCACCTTACCCAGATCCATACTAGACGCAATTTATCTCTCGTCATTGCTCAGGTATGCCATCAGTGATAGTCTTCCCGTCGCGGGAGCACCATGTCAACGTTTCAAGTTTCTACACAATGATATCAAGTGACGCCGGACATCAACAGACTTCGGGGATTGTTGCTATTCCAAATATCATGGTATGTCAGCTCAGTTTGGCAGAACATCAACGTGTAGGTTAGCGATGATCAAAGACCGGCGGTAAACTGCTGTGTTTATGCTTTGAATTGCAATCCTATCCGACAGAAGTCAAGCTCACCTACTGCAGAAGCTCTGGTCCGTCCGTTTCCAGGGTAAAATGCATCGGTTTCAAGCTTCACGGCGCGATTCAACGCGAGTCTGTTTACAGCATGACTTTTTTGGTGACAGGCTCAATTAAATAAGGTACAGCCCCGGTACTACCCCATTTATTCTGGTTGCTTCCACTGGACTCGGACTTGACCTATGTAGTTTCATGGCAACCTAGCCACTGATAACCATGTGAACTTGCCGACGCCTTTCCATCACTTAAGGATACCGTCTCTCACCGCGATTGTGACGTTATCAGGCCTCTTCAAATGCAATGATCTCTGGGTTCTGCGTTATCACATCCACATGTTGCTTTGCGACCCACACCTCGTGCTACGGCTCCCGAGAGATATCGACAAGTGTGGACAGGTGCCGGGTGCTAATAGACGGGACTATTGTCGTGTAGACGGCTGTGATGTGCTCCATGCAACGCACAGGATCAGCCTTGGCTTCCGTTGCATGCAGTGCGCGAAGGTAGATGCAATGACTTTGGTACAGCTGCCTTTCCTTCCCCCGATCTGTGCCATGTGGGACATCGCCCTGATAATCGCCGCCTTCTTGCCGCCACGTTTAAATATAGGCGAGTGAAGGCTCGCGTGAGTCCGCGTGGTACCATCCTACCTCCCCATATCTGTCCTCCTCCAGCGATGGCACCACTCACTCTGGTCGGCATGGCGTTCGCGAGCCTATCCATTATCTCGATTGGTGTCAATGTGGCGAGCGCCCGTTTGCCCGATGGGCGCTTGCACGGGAACATGATGTCCATCCCCAAGCCACCCCCAGTTTCTGCGCCTGAGGGTCCAGTGACGAGTAGCACCGGTGAAACTTTACCCGACTATGACACAGTGTACTGGTTCGATGAGCTCATCGACCACGACAATCCCTCGTTGGGAACATTCCAGCAGCGGTACTGGTACAACGTGGAATACTATGAGGATGGTGTGTCTGAAACTCTTCAGTCAAAAAAGATTCAAATAGTCACGTTGTGATTACGCAGGTGGGCCCATCATCGTCTTCACTCCAGGGGAGGTGAATGCCGATGGTAAGTCAACCTCCGTAACTTTACCTTTTTCTGGAAGTAAACTATGTCAGGCTACGAGGGATACCTTACCAACGCCACTGTCAACGGACTTATTGCTCAAAAATTTGGTGGAGCCACTGTCATGTACGAACACCGATACTATGGCGAAAGCAACCCATACAACAATCTGTCTGTGGCGAGTCTGAAATATCACACAATCGAGCAAGCCGTCCAAGACCAAGTTTACTTCGCGCGAAACGTGAACCTGAGTCTCATACCAGGCGGCCCCGACCACGGGCCTGACACCACACCGTGGATCCTTGTAGGCGGTAGTTACTCTGGAGCACTGGTCAGCTGGACTATGGTCAAGTACGTTTTGATTGCTAGTTGAAACTACGATTACCTTTTTTTTTTGACGTGACCTTTGTCTGCAGCCAACCCGACGTCTTCTTCGCCGGCTACGCCAGTTCGGCCGTTGTTGAAGCCATTCTGTGAGCCTGACTTGTTTACATTCACAAGTCCAGCATGTTGACAGCGGTATCAGAGATTTTTGGCGCTACTTCCAGCCCATAGAGGAGAACATGCCGAAGAATTGCTCCATCGATGTTCAACGGGTCATCGCATATATTGACCAAACGTTCAACGGCACGAACCAGACCGCCATCGACGACATTAAGGACCTGTTTGGCTTGTCGACGATGACGCATCTGGATGATGTTGCTGGTGCTCGTATGTGCACCGTATCCTCGGGCGTCTTTATTACTTATATTCCGCATCGCTAGTCCGGAATAACCTGTGGGATTGGCAGTCATTGACGGTCTACTCCGGGGGTGGAGAATTTTACACATTCTGTGATGCTCTAGAGGTTGCGGAAAATGGTACGATTGCCGATGAGAATGGGTGGGGCCTCGAGCATGCGCTTCCAGCATGGGGTAACTTCTGGACGGAGTCTTACTATGAATATAGTAGGTATCTCAGTATGCTGTGAAAGTTCATCTTCTCACCTTTATCTTTGTAGTCTGTGGCGACGACGGCGCGGAGTACGTGGTGTTCTGTTCTTTTTCACAATATGTTGATGAAAGTATTTCAGAGATTGCCTCGGGACCTACAACGCGAGTCAGAGCTATTGGACTAACATTTCAGTTAACAATGCTGACCGCTCCTGGTATTGGATTGTGTATGTGTCCTTCTGCCGCCGTTTCTTGCGTAGACTGTTCAATTGACCAAAAAAAAAGCTGCAATGAGGTAGGATTCCTACAGGTGCGCTCGAATTGAAAAACAGTAGAATCGTGACCTGACCATTCTTTGACAGGACGGGCCACCGGAGTGGTATCCTGCAATAGTCACTAGGCTCGTGCAGCCTGTCTATGACCTTGTGAGCGATGCCAACATTAAGAACCAGTGACCCGAGTTCATTGGCGAATCGATAGCGTCAATGCCAGATGATGTTCCCTGAAGCGTTCCCTGACGGATACCCGCATGTAGCCGTTAACGCTACCGACGAACTTTACGAAGGGTGGAATGTTAGAGAGAACCACCTGGTCTTCGGGAATGGACGAAGTGAGTGACAATGGTTTCACGTTGGTCCTGCAAACCTTGTTTCCGACCTTGCGACAGACGACCCCTGGCGGGAGAGCACTGTCTCTGCCTCGACGGTTAACGTCCCCAGTACGGAAGAGCAGCCCATAGGCTTTTCAGATGGCTTCCACTGTAACGATCTAATCACATTAGCCGGCGAAATCGACCCCTCGATAGCTGCCGTTCAGCAGCTTGGCCTTGACTCTATACAGAGGTGGCTGGAAAGCTATAATACGACACAAAACGAGAAGCGCGCTGACCAACAATCCATCGTCTCGAAGCGCGCCGAATTTGTTCGTGACACGTCATGGTGATCGGATTACCGAATGAATATTAATGACACGAAATCTTGTAGTAGTGCACTGTGGATCATACTTGAAGTGAATCGTATTATAGTTGTCTATGTTTACTTGTTCAAAGGCGATACTTCATCGCATCTTGCTACACATTCTAGGAAAATATCGAAGAATTGCGAAACCTAATTAGCCGGTTTGAGTAACACAGTTTGAAGGTGTATGAGTGAGGTCGCACCCACATCGAGATCCTCCGCGACTAGGCAGTTTTTACCTTTAACGCCCCAGGTATCATCCGTCTCCCGATAATTCCATAGGTCCACGACAGTCTCGCCGATCGTGTGAATGCCTGTCAGCTCAACGTCGACATGGTACCGTTTTGTTTTGAATAAATCTGGACGCGAAACATAGGCTACGGTCAGAGCGTCATGAAGAGGTGGTCCATTAATGAATCCAAAGGTAGATTTATACGACTCCGCAAAGAATTGAACTAAAGTAGAGAGGGTGTGACGCAAGGGAGTCATTGGCGCAGGCAACTCAGCGGCATCTGGCGAACTTTGGGGTGCTAGCAGACGACGATGCACATCCCGAGTGACGATGGCCATGTGTGTGACATTAATGGGTATCATCACTGTCCTCACGGGAATATTAAGAACCATTTGTGCGGCATGTGCTATAAAAGATTTGTAAACTCTGGCTCGTAACAAACATCAAGTCTACTTACGATCGCAAAGGATATTATACTCTGGAACAAGGTTTCACATAAGCAAGGGCCAAGGAATGAGAGAGAACAGAAGGGAACAGACGTACCGGCAACCGCGGAACGATTCCCCAACCCGATCCCGCCTCCCATAAAGACAAACTCTTCAACGGCATCCAACAGGTCGGGATACACGGCCACGAAGAGTGCAATATTAGTCATCGGACCAGAGGAAATGATGGTGACCTTGAAACCAGCGCCCTTTTTCCATGTGTCTCTGAGGGCCTTGACGATGCCTTCCAATGCCCTGAACGGAGTACCAGTTTCATCCTTCGCGAACCATTTTTCTAGCTCAGGACTGCCAGCAACGGGGAGTCTTTCCACCCCTCCAAGACCATCGGTACCATGGATCTCCGGGTCTGCTTTCGCCGCACGCAGAAGCGGTTTTTCGGCACCTGGGTATACACGGATGTGGTCTGGTGCACCGAACGCTTGTAAGCATCGTGCTGCGTTGACGGCAGTGTGGCGTGGTGGTGCATTTCCATGTGTCTTGCCATGACATTGAGGTCATTCGTTCACATATTTAATACGAACTTACCGTAGATATACCGAGGAGGTGGATATTCTCGGAGTACAATGCTAACAAAATTGCAGTCGCGTCGTCGTGGCCCTGTGGAAAGGTGAGCCCTTGATCACGATTCACGAATAGCAAGATACACGGACTGCTCGAACTCACAGGATCAATATCGAGCCATACGTACTTCATGAAGAATGGGAGGATAGTATGGCTATGAGGGTGGTCAAATGCAGATGAGGGAACGATAGTTGTATAGCGCCTCGGCGTTGACAACCCCCGGCGCGTTCTTGAAAAACGGCCCTACACCGCGCGGCCATCACACGGAGTTGCGCACGTGCCACGAAGCCCGCCGGCGATGATTCAAGAAGAATCCAGGCAGTCGGCGTGATGGGGGGAAGGCTGGGGAAGGTCGTAACGCCGTGATGTCAACGCGGACACTCCACCTCGGAAGTTCAATAGAAGCCATGGTGACCTCAGGCACTTATGAGAAAGGAAATATTAATCATATAAAACAGATGCAGCATGAGATATACACATAGTGGATATGTTTACTGTACCACAGCTAATCCTTGTATTGCTGCTGGACTGATGCTCATCGCATTCAACGACTGCCCCAGCCCGGCCGTGTCGTCGTCGCTGTCAACGCTAGCGCGGCTAGAAACGGGCACAGGTAGGCCGCCACTTTCGAGCACATCTACCGTACTCTCAACCTCGTCATCTTCATTTTCATCTTCGTCGTCATCGCCAATAGCAACAGAGCTCCAGTCCCGATACACGCTTGCAATGAAAGCATTCGACTTCGGGAGCTTGTAGGGATCGAACGGGAAAAAAGAATTGAGCTCGGGGTCTATCAAATTCGCCATAACCACTGCGCTTGTCTTTGAGGTTGAGCTCGGGAGGTCGCCATGTCCAGAGTAGTCGGAACGCTTGTTCTCCTCGATCAAGGTATAACAGTATACAAGATGCGTCGCATGGGCAACACGTGCAAACTGTAGTGCTACATTTGGTGCACAGACCTGACCATGACAGGAGATGAGAGAATTATTGCGGAGGAATAAAGTATGCACACCTTCAAGGGGTTGAGGATGGAGTTGATGATTCGCGGAAGAACGCGTAGCTCTGGCATCCAATTTTCTGAGCTTCTAGATTCCATGAGCTCGTCTAATGCATCGTCTTCATCCAAGAGATCACGCCATCGGAAACAGAAGATAAGGAACACCGCCTGCGCAATAGCGTAAAACACAGTATTCTCAGCTGCATTGACCTCCACTTCGTCGCCCGCAACACGAAGAACCTCCTCGATTGCATCGAGGTGCTCTTTCAAATAGTTGCACATGATCCCCACAACCGCCCGTGTGCCTGTACGATCCACGAATTGTGCACGGCTAACGAAGCTGCCAACGTAGGACGCTGCCGCTGCACGCGTAATCGCAGGTTCGTCAGGCTTCCACAGAGCGCGCTCTATGAGCATCCCTTGGAATAAATCCGAAAACTCGGGATCTAGTGAGGTATACCAGAAGAGAATGAATTGGGTGTACCGAGATTTGAATGTGCGAAGGATGGTGCGGTCAAAAATGGCGAGCAAGGTGTGAAATTGATTCCGCCGGTGCATCTTTGAACGGTCCGTTACCGTCTTGACGATGCCTGGTGTAGATTGGAGGGGCATCGAAGGTAAAGATGAGGAAGAGGGGGATGACGGTAATGGCAAGAGCGACGGAAGGTTAGCAGGAGATGAAGAGACTAAGGCTATGGGCGGAAGCGGGGGTAAGTCGGGTATTGACAATGTTGTGGATTCTATCTCGCGCCTTTCGGGGGCACGACTTTCGTCAAAATGTTCGAAGAGGAGCGCAAGGATATGGTCCAGTTTGCTGACCATGTCCTGGATATAGCGAACGTTTGTAGGCAAATCAGAAGGGTCGTCAAACTCGTCCTCTGCCTCGGAGGATAAGTCGCTGAAGTTGTCTATTTCATCTTCATCGTCGGAATGTGAAACAGAGTCATCATCTCCGATGAGAGCGTCAAAGGGATCCAATTCGAACACGTCCTGAGTCGCCGTGTCGTTTTCTTGAGCCTCTAATTCTTCAATCTCCACTTGAATCTCGACCTATGTAGATGTCAACGTGAAGATCCAGAAAAATAGAGACATAGACATACGTCGATCTGGATAGCTCGATCCACGATGGTAGACAGGATTTTGTCGGTAACCTCTGGACAATATTCCGTCACCCGAAGCAGATTTCGGATATAAGTAGTCTGTGCGTTCAGGCTTTGACGTTTGTGTGGGAAATTGGCAATGAGAAGGGGTAGCAGAGTAGAGGGTAGCGTTGGTATCAGCGTCAAGATGTGCTGTAGCAGGAAATGCAGTCTATCATAAATCGTTCGTCTTGTCAACGGGCTGGATGAACCTTCTGGGATACCAGAATCAAGAGCTTGCAAACCAGATTCTAGCGGTCAAACACGTTAGAAGTTGAGGCCATTCGTGGCCCTGTGGCAACACTCACGGTAGGTAAACTCCTGCGCCACCTTGCCTAGGACAAGCGACAAATATTCTGGTTTCGCACTAAGCAACATCCCAAAGAAGACAGTAAATGCCTTCACTATAGCATTGTCCATAGTCGTCCAGGGCATTTTGACTATCGCTTGAACGAGGGAGGAATGTGCCCGCTCGATCTTTGAAACAACGTGGGACAGCGCCGTAATCCACAACCGTAGTTGTATCGTCTGTGTGCCGCCTTGCACAAGACGCTTCGGGTCAAACTGACTGGTCAACTCGTCATAGTTGTCGCTCCGTCCCTGTAATTGATATTTGAGCACAAGCCTGCGCTAGACTCATGATTGAGAGGCGTACATTTAGCTTTTCGTGCAGTGCGTTGTTTACAAACGCAAGGAACATGTCAGAGCGAATCTGCTCAGTCTGCCTTACCCTCGAGTTTGTCGCAATCGGTCTCCCAGTGAGCAGGGCAGGTGCAATCGATGAGGAAGGGCTGGTGGATGACTGATACTTCGACTTCTGTTTCGTGAATTGGTCGAGTGAGGGTTTCGCGGAAAGCATGGGATCCATGTAGCGTGTGTTCAGAGCCACAGGCCCTACTTTGAGTGTCCTCTGGTTGAACTGCGAGTGTCGAGAATGTGGATCCATGGAAAACAAACGACAAGCGCACACGCCGTGATATGAAAGGTGACCGTAGGACAAGAAAAACGATCGATGATGCTAACAACGGCCATCAGGGAATCGGAGAACACCTTCCGAGCTCAACTCCGACGACTCACGACTCACTACAAGGTCACCACCGTAAACTCCAGTATCCACCATGTCCACGCAGGCCGCCTTTCGGTCTGCGCACCGTTCATACGTGCAGTCGCTATATCGTCGGAAGCTCAAGAACATGCGCGACTGGTGTATCGACCTCGACCTGTGGCGTGCAAAGGCCATGCAAATTCGCGCCGATTTCGAAGCTAATCGGTAACAACGATTTGGTCCTAACAGGAGCGGTTTTATCTGAAGTGCCGTCTTGCAGCAATGTTCACGATCCTCGACTGTTGGCACGGATTCTTGCCAAAGCTGAGGCAGACCTCGCTGAGAAGAAACATCCTGATCCCTATATCCGTACGTCGTGACTTTTGGCCTTCGTGTCTCTCTGTGTTCTCACGGATCCTGCAGCGCCGGGTGCCCCGGACGGCACTACATGGTACGTGGTCGCTTCCATTTCCTGGTCCGTCCCTCATCGAAATTTTTCTGCACTCTTAGGGAACGCAATATCCCTGTAAGTGCTGGTATTTTGAAGATGTGCTCAGAATACTGACGAACCCTTAGCCACCAGCGCGTATTTGTGTAGCGGAGCCTTTTGATCACGAAGCTTATGGGCCTGCACACTGAGAGCCTGTAATCTAAATGACATGGATTTTTATCCTTGCGACAATGACTACTTCCATCTATCTGCGATTTGAAGGTAATGCATGATGCCCTTGGACAGTTGCTCCGGTATCCAATGTTTTGTGCGTTCCAATGATTTGAAGTCCTTCATAAAAGCATACACAAGTGAAGTTCAAATGTGCATCCATATACTCTAAAGCTTGTAAGTATGTGTGGGAATATTTTGATCATGTTTCGTTTCCTATTATTACTATATTTTGATTTCCGCTGATATCCGCCTGCACTATGAAATAAATGAATCCCACGCACAATTAAAGCTGGGTCGCGGTACGGTAGCACTTCATTCCGCATTATCGACCCAGTCGTCCGCTACGACGCGGTCGATGTAATCCCGCACCCAGTGGGGTCGGCGTTCATGCACCTGGGCGATATTTTCCCGGGCGCGCGCCCGCTCTCCATTCGGGTCTTCACCTTCCTCAACTGCTTCTTCGCGTGCACGAGCCTCCGTACGTAAGGTGCCCTCTCGCCGACGCAATGCGGTACGGCGCTGGTCCCACAGAGCAGGGTACACCGTGCCAACCAGCAAAAGTGCGAAATTAGTCACCTTGCTCACGAAGGACGGCTCCGGGACCACTTCGCCCTCCGCCGGAAACAACGCACGCTCGTCCGCCGCAATATTCATCTCCGCGAGGGCACCCACAAGTGCATTGTTTTCTCCTCGCTGGGCCAAGCGTACACCAAACACGTCGTTTATGTCCGCGTCATCTGCCGCGTTCTGGCCGGCGCCACCCGCGTTTGCACCATTGCGCCCCTGCTGTCTGCGTGCGTCAATGGGTCCTCGCGTGAGCAGGTTCCGGATTAGACTCCACATCTCGTAGAGCATAAGTACCAGGATTATACCACCATAGATCGGAGCTTGTCCGGCGTCGAAAAGATATAAGAGCAGCAGCGTTCGCGCAATGAGCCATATCATAGGACTGAATAGGCTCCATATAGCAAATCCACGCAGTTCAGGCGGTGCAAACGCCGCACGTATACCTTCGTTGACTGGCACGTGGTTGACCACGTTTCTTGGTGGACGATGAATAGGTGGAAGTCCCAGTTGCTGCAACAAAGAATTGATGTCAGGCGCAGCACCGAGCGGGTTCTGCGACGAAGTAACGCGATGGACCGTAGGCTCTGACAGCCCAAGCAGTGTAAACGTATAAGTGAGCACGGTAATCGCGTGGGTTTGACGAGGCGTTGGTGGCATTGAACAATCCACCAACTTCAAGTATGGTTGGCCCCTTTGTGTTTCGATCAGTTTCCAAGTTGTCTTACATCGTTGCAAGTAACACTCACTCGATGGCAGCATACTCGTATCTGATACCGCCGGGAGCACGAAGGGGAAAACTGATGTCCAAGATGGAAGGCCACACGTACCCCGCACGGTTCACAAATATCGCGGCTGCGTCTCTCAACTCGACTGGAGTGTACTCATCTAGGAATTGAGTGCCATAGGGGACAGTTGGATTTGCCTCGGACAATACGGACAACGCCTGGTCGTGTCTGAACCGCACAAACGCCAACGGGTGTGCAGGCGGGGCTGGCGAACGAATATGATACATAGGCACAAATGGCGGCCGAATAGATGGAGTGGTAGGAATGGCTAAAGGTGGTTGTGGATATGTAGATGATGATGACGAACTCGCCTGTGAATACGCAGATGCTAGTGGCGTAGAAGAGGGGTTGGCGGCGCTTCCCTTGCGATTCGGGGGCTCCGACGTCCAAGCTGAAGAATGTACGGCCAGATGTACAACACGCGGCTCAGACGGCGACTGAATGCAATGCGCAGCGTAGTTAGCACAACAGAGAGATAACAACAGCCAAAAGAGCCGAACACTTGCACGCACCTGCCATAGATCTATCAGGCGCTCGTCGTCTTCAAGAGTGCGGCCTCTCCATATCAAGCGCTGTCCAGATACTCGCGGATGACCCGGACACAGATCGGCAATAGCGTTTTTCACATCGAGCACGGTCGTCGGTCGGCTTTCAAGACTCGATATTCCCGGCACGAACTGGCTTGAAGTGGCACCAGTTGATGATGCGGACGCATGGAAGCGATTGCGTGCAGCATCTTGCCAACGCACTCCAGAAGTAAATGCGTCAGGCTGCGGTACAGAGTCATCATGGACTGTCCCTGTGGGTTCTGGCTGGCGGGGAGAGCCGGGGAAGGACGTCGCAGACGATATCATACGATCGGGTATTCTGACCGTGAATGAGTAGGCGTGCGCGGGAAGCTCGACGCGCAGCGCCGGCGTGTCGCTGACAGACGCAGTGACATTGTCCTCCGCCATCGATGAAGAGTAGAAACAAAAAACAACTCCTCGACTCGAGGACGACCTGTGCGATGTCAGTGGTGGTGCAATCGCAGTCCGGAGTCCGGACACGTTGAGCTGTGCATCAACCTGAACGGGGGCGCACCCCCTGTTCCAATGATGAACTTCCTGATATAGTGAATGCAGCTACTGTAAATACAGCTGTGATGAATAAATATGCGGTATTGAAATACTATGCAATAAAGGGTCTCCGTATTGCTGGCTTTGTCACAAAAATGGTACGTCCTTCATCTCACCTGTTGCAAAAAGGTCTTCGTCAAAATGATCTTCTTCCTCTACAGCCTGGTCCTCTCCCTCTAGATAGTCTCTCTCCTCATACTGATCGCTTCCATCAAACGATCCCGTCTCACCATCGTGAGATTCGCTGTCTTCTCCATCGATGCTCTCTTCTTCCTCGTCTTCTTCTCGTTCATCAAACAACGGGCCCGATATGCTCGCAGAACTAGTCGTGCGTGTCCGCCCATCGCGTTCACTTGTCCAGTCCACCGATGGACTTGTACTGCGCGATGTCGGACTAGTGCTGCGTGGCGTCATCGGGCTTGTGCTTCTTGGGGTCACTAGACTCGTGCTTCTTGTCGAGAAACCGAAAGAACTGCTAATCCGTTCGAACGAGCTCATCTGGCGCAGTCGCCGCTCGGCCGCGTCAACGTCCTGCTGCTGTTGTTGGGGCTCGCCGCTGCCTCCATTGTTAGGAGTAGCTGCCACCTGGATCTTCGGCCGGCTGCTGCTAACGAGGCTGAAATTGCGAATACGAGCCAACGTGCTGTTGTCGGACCGCGCGCTGAGAGCTGGCGACGGAGGGGATAAGTCCGGCAGTGGGAAATCACCCATAGGCGGCCTCCAGTACTTGAAGTCCGTGTACTCAGGCGCCCATTTGCGATTAATAGGCGGGAACATCTGGTCAACCAGGTCCGTCATATGGATATATCTGGGAACCAATCTTAAGCGCACGAGAATAAAAGAATGGCGGCAAAAACGCACGATGACTTGTATCCCGCCAGTTCTAGCAACTCTAATTTGACCTCCCCGGTCGAATCGATGGTAAATATACGAGCGCTGGGAATATTCACACTCCGATACGACAGTCCATCCGTTATGCGATTTCCGAAGCCGGCATAGAACGGATTCCGTCCTTCACCAAACAGCCGCTGTATATCTCGCAAACACGCCATCTTGAACACTTCCGGTTTGCGCATAATGACCTCACTGTTACTACCATCAGAAAAGTATATTCTCGTACGAATTCTTCCAGAAATTTACCGGTGTAACGACGCCAATAATCGGTCGGGACTCATGATAACCGGCCCTTCGGGGAGCTGGTAGTTATTCTGATTAATGCCCTTCAGATAGTCGCGCGTCGCGTCTGCCTGGCCAATGGCGCGTGACGTCAAATACATGATCTTGTACCCATTGCGACAAATATCCGTGTAGAGTTTCGCGACACCTGAGTGTGTCCAGTCGCGCCCGATCATGGCGAATACATGGCCCAGTCCATCCGACCTGCGATACCGCGGTGTGAGAAAGAGATAGAGCAAATGAGAATAAGATAGAGAATGAAGCAACATACTTCGTGATTGTCCCATCGATATCCGAGACGAGAACGAGATCCGACGAATCCCAGACAAATATCCGTGCAGTGCACGCAATCGACCCGCTCGTCGCCAACGAAAACGTGATCGCGTTGGGGCCCGGCTTTAGGTTCAGAGCTTTCTGTGCACGAAAGTCATCAATTACCAGTTCATTTCGATAACATATGAGGCATCGTACAAGCTGATCAGAGCTCAACCGAAGCGTCTTCGCGAAGCGCTTGCGCAGTTGCACATTATCGGCGGCGTCGTCTGCAGGCGCGCCTGTGGGCTGGCTAACAGGTGTAACCGGGATCACAGGCGCCGAATCCGAGTGCATTACTGTCAGAGGCTGCGTGCGCGCCGTAGCAAGTTTCACGGGAACGGAGACTGTCTCGCGGGGTGTAGGGCGCCCTGTCGGGGTTCCTGGGCTTAACGGATGTGCCGACTCCGTTGTCTTGCCACGGCGCCACCATTGCGCCCACGAAGACGACGACGGTTTCGTCCTGACCGTCGTCTCCGGCAGCGGCTCTGTCTTGGCACGCCCCATGGCACGCCCCCGCCGCTCAGCGCCGCTATCGTCCTCATCTTCGTCGTCTGATGTCGACGGGGGCGATAGCGGCAGGCGCTCCTCGAACGTTGGTGAGACCGGCCGCGTGCCAGTGGTGTCCTGATTAATGGCCGCGGCGCGCCAGATGCTCAGTGCATCCATGAGAGGCGAAGCGTCTGCCTTAGTGATATATCTGTGGCACATCAATGTCAGAATTTCACGAAGAGAGCAGCGGCGACACTCACTGTATCCCCGCCCAGCGCAAAACAAAGCGCGGGTCCTGCAATACGTCCTCGTGGATGAAGCGATTGAAGTCGATCTTACCGCGCTCAAATAGTTGCTCTGCGCGTACCTCGTCATGACCATCGAACAGCTTGCTCACACGCGTCGCCTCATCTGCATCCGAGGGATCGTCACAGGCCTCGAGATCAACCAAACTCAGCTCAAAGGCGGAGCGACGGCCCTCGATGATTACCACAAACACCGTGGGACCGTCCTTGCTTGGTCTCACTATACCACCTGCGCCGAACTGTTCTGGCAATGCCGACCCATTCGCGGAGTCGCGTCCAAACCCGTAGTCCTCCTCATTCCCACCGTTCACTGGCACGAGCCTGATGTCTGCGAGGGGATGTCGCTGCCACTGTTGTGCGCCATCCATGTTGTACGCAGTGCATCCATCTTTGCTGTATGATGCACGCAGCGGTGACGGGAATGCGCCCCAATCCCACGAGTACTCTTGCAAGGGAATGTCTAGTGCGGGTGGCGAATTTGCACGAGTGAGAGGTGGAGGGGACTTTGCACGCAAGTGAACCGGTTTCGGTACGACTGCAGAGGGAAAGGGTAATGAAGAAGCGTCATCTTGCCTTGACTTTGTTTTAGGCTGGACCCGGTAGCCCTCGGCGTCCAGGGTGACGTCTGACCTGTACTGCACGTCCGCGAGCTGCTGGCTGGCGATGTCGCGCACGTAACGTTTCAGTGCCTCGTCGGCTCGTCGATTCTGTGCAACCTCATCCTCAGCAGCTATGGGCGACGGAGACACCGGTGGTGATGGGAGATGTGACTCGAGTTGGAATAAGGAAGTATCTGTGGTACCGTCTCCAGTGTTCAGATCAAGAAACTCGGGTTCCCTCTGGTCTAACTTCTGATTCGCGTCCAGGTCTTCCAGGTCTTGGGCGTTCATGGATGGACTAGAGACAGGACTGGTGGCGCGAAGGACGGGACTAGTGATGAGTTCTTCCGGAACATCCTGTTCTGTCTCGAAGACGAAAAATGCCTCGCCTGCCTCTCCGATCTTCATATCGAAGGGAATTCTGTGGCCATTGACGGATACATTGACCTGAAGCAACGTATCTACTAAGATTGCGCATACTTCTGAGGGATAGGGAACATACTTTCTTGTCTGCTGGTCGCAACACCTGCCACTTTCCGAACCGGACATGAAATGGGGAGCAGGCAAGCTCGAGGTCGCCGCTGTCAGTCGGGCGCTGTATGACAATGACATCGATGGCACCGGTGAGTGTCGCGGGATTGATTGGCGGCAAGTCCTTGTAATACTGGTACGCCTGGTACGGCGCGGTGATTGCGCCTCGAATATAGTTCATTGCGAGTATATTTGTCGAGATGGACGTCGAAGATCTGAGAGCTGTGCTTATTTCTGCGAGCTGAATTGGGTGATTTCAAAAGTACATGTGATATAAAACACCCGGGAAGATCGGAGGCATAACTCGACTGAGAAACAGAAAGACGGGGGCGTAGCTGTCGACTAATTATAACGAAGCCATCTGTGCAAAAGCGTCAGCTGCAGGTGCTACGCTTGTCCTGAAGTGCTGAGTGCTACTGGGGACTTCAGACGTGGCCGCAGTGGGGCTTGGGGACATCGCCCGTCACACCGACGCTTTTGATCGCCGCTGATCGGAGTATTTCATCAAGATCGCTTAAGTGGCAGAACCCAACGTTTCGGGCGAGTTCCATTCATGTGAACGAGAACTAATCGATATGACAATTTGTTAGAACTGAAGCTGAAGTACTCAGAACTTTTGTTTCGTATGTCTTTCTTGTGAACTCTCCGATGCACTTGTCAACCGACAACTTCCATTCTTGATGCAAAACCCGAAATACAAATACATCCAACTCCAGCACAACAAACATAAACTTGGGAATCATGCAAACAAGTCTTTCAATATCTCACATAAACATATCACCCTGTAACAAACAGATAAGACATATGAAAGAGCCAACTTAGACGGGACAACGCACCGCTCCAGGAGGCATGAATTCGTCGTTGTCAGGTCCAGGTACGTTCCCGCGACCAGGGATATTCCTATTACCTCGCGGAGTTGCACCGAACCTAGGACCGATGGGATCAAAGCGCGCGCCCGGTGGTGCACCCATGGGAGGGAGAAATCCGTCGCCACCCCACGGGCCAGTAACGCCAGATGGATCATTCCGCACAGGACCTCTGCCACTGAAGATGGGATGATTGGGACCGACGAACATACCGTCATCGTCGTCAGAGAACAACGGCGGCGGCGCGAAGGGGTTTCTTGGTATGGGATCCAGATCTCTGCGCCCGATCTCAAAAGGGTTACGAGGACGAAATGGAACACGAAGCGGATCATAGACCGGCGCATCTGGAGGAACAACCGGCTGCGGGCGAGCTGGAGCAGGAGGTTGCCTCGAAGTACCAGCAAATGGAGCAGCCTCGTCAGTTACGGTTTCTGAATAACCCTCCTTGTGGAGACCAGGAATGAGCTTCTGGATAATCTGGGATTTAAACTGGTCCATGAAATCTATGACACGATTCGAAGAGATGAATCCGTTGATCAGAGACGGAGCGTCGATGGCAGAGACATCCTGTGGGAAAAAAGAGGGAGACGTGAAGTCGTTCGTACAGATGTCGAGAGCAGCAGCTTTGTCGCTCTACATATAGTTGAGCACATCCACAGAGAGAGAACTTCGAAGCGCAAGGATGCACCTCTATTGCGATTGCATTGATCAGAGTCCGGCTACTAAGCTTCGCAACTTTAACGACGAACTCGAGACTGCTCTGATCGTGTTTGTATCGAAAAGTGTGGTTACTTGGGCCGTGGGCATTCCACTCGATTGGGAGGACATTGACAAGGGTCGAACGTGGTGACGAAGATTCGTCGACGGCAATCAGACGAAATGAAACAGCAGCCAGAGCAGTGTGGATTAGTGCGGCGATGCCATCCTGCTGCGACGCGAGCACTTTGGAAGCCGGCGGCAGCAACGACGGCAGCGCCTGCATCAGAGCAGAAGGATCCAGTAGATAACTAGACATTTTCGAATGTGCAGTGGTTGAAGTGGAGAGCAGAAATCGAGTGACGTTTGTGATGGCGGCGACATCCATTGATCCGATCAACGGATCAAATTCTTGAAGAAGCGCGACCAACGAGCCGAGCCGAGATAGCCTCTTTCTGCATTTTCTTTCATGTCCACCTTCGATACCCTCGTCGCAGAGCTCACACGCGATGTGCACCGCGTCCAGCCCAAAGATGCGCTGCAATACTGCTCAAACTGGTTCCAGAACCGTCTCGAGGAGCAGCGCGGTCGCACACGCGACGTGCTTGCCCAGCGCGCGTACGCCTTCAACACAGATGTACCCACCGAATTCTTTGTGGACACTCCGCTCGGGGCCATGAGCACGCCCTCGCCCTTCGCACAGGTCCCTGGCCCGCGCCCGTCAATGGTGCCACGACGCAGCATCGCTCCATCTACACGCGACAGCCCGTTCGGAACGCTGGACGTGCCAGGCAACGCGCTGCTGTCGGATCCTGATCGCGCACCGCGTCCTTTCTTCCAGGTCAACCCGATCCCCCCCAAATTCTACAACAACTTTCCCTCCTACCAAGCTTTGCGTCCGTCTGACCATCTCCAACCACCAGCGCCTTCTCTCATGGAGCGCCGCCAGTCCGTCTCTGCTGAATCTATCGCTGTCGAGACAGAGGCTCATCAACCATTACCTTTCTATCCCAAAACTCCCGACCAGATACGCCGCATCAAGGAATCCATCGCTGACAATTTCACATTTCGTGCGCTTGACGAGGAGCAAACAATTGGTGTCATCAACGCCATGCAAGAAAAACAGGTCGCGCAGGACGAGGTTGTCATTCGTCAGGGAACGCGCGGTGATCTATTCTATATTGTTGAGTCTGGAATGCTGTACGTCTACCAGCGTGAGGAGCCGTTGCCTTCGAAATGGCTCTCTGAGCCCTCATCGCCCGATAACGTTATTTCCGGTACGCAGCCGCCAGACCACGAAGTGTACGGCAAAAAGGTGAATGAGTGCCCACCTGGCACATCATTCGGTGAGCTTGCACTTATGTATGGGCACAACCGAGCCGCAAGCGTCGTGGCAACGAAGCCTTCGACGCTCTGGTCGGTGAACCGCATCACGTTCCGTACAATTATACTTGGCGCGAATCATCGACGTCGCTCGATGTATGAGCAGTTCTTATCCAGCGTGCCTATTCTGTCAACGCTGAAGGTTGATGAGCGAAGCAAAATTGCGGATGCCCTGTATAGCGAGGTCTATGCGGATGGTGCGGCGGTTGTCAAGGAGGGCGATGAGGGGAAGATGTTTTTCTTTGTTGAGGAAGGTGAGGCGCGCGTAACGAAGAAGCAGCACACCGAGGACGGCAGCACACGACAAATTGAGGTTGGGCTACTGAAGAAGGGAGATTACTTCGGAGGTATGTTTCCTTTTCATTCTTCCAATAACTTTCGCGCGGGTCGATCACGATCGTGTTGCTTTGTCCGCTGCCTCTCACGCTTCTGCGCGCAACGATCATTGCATTACCTCTTCCAGCATGTTATCGTTACTAACGTCCCTTGATACATAGAGCTGGCTCTGTTGAAGAGCGGCACGCGGCAGGCAACCGTCAGCGCCGTATATCGGACAGACCCACAACAACCGAAGCTGAAGGTTGCAGCATTGGACGTGGATGCGTTCACACGCCTGCTTGGCCCGCTCCGTGAGCTTATGCTGAGCAGGGCTGATGGGTACACCAGTCCTCGACCTTCCATTCCGTAGAATATCGAGTGAGTCTCTTTGACTGCCTTTTGAGGGAGAGCTTTTGTATTCTCAAGCTGCTGGTCATTGACAGTGAATATGTTTTGGCAATATAGGGAATGATGTGCATGATTGTATTTTCTTGGACTAGACATGTATCGTTGTGCTGCCACTCGTAGGGTTAATTGACGTTTGTTGTGAACTTTCACTTGCCATAAAGCTGTGTCCGTTGATGCGTGCATATAAACATGTGCCAACTGTTTGCCATGGCAGTGGCACGCCATGCGAACGAAGACCACGATTATCGATGACACAGATCGAGGCGTATGGCGGTCCTTATCGGACAAAAATCAAAACTGTCAAAAAATGATGAGTTGAGTCGGTGTTCACTGGTTATTGACGCCGAGTCCCGATGATTCACTGCCATCACTGCAGTTATCATCGGTTATTGCCCTAACTTAGGGTTTGGACATCAACTGATGATTCCCCTTCGTGACGGTCACATCACCGTTATGGTTTAAACTCCAAAAATGACAATAGCCAAATAACTGGTGGAGAACAAACCAAGCAGTTCGCCCTCATTCGCTCTCACCGATGGTTTGAAAACTAATGGGTGGCCTACACTGGTGCAATCACGGTGAAAGAGTTGATGCAGTACTTGAGTTTTTCACTTCCATCGGTTTTGGTTCTGTCAATTATTTCATTCACCGCTTTCATCGGTTTTGGTTATGTCGAATATTTCATTCACCGCTTTCATCGGTTTCGACTATGTCAATTATTTCATTCACTGCTCTCATCGGTTTCGATTGTGTCAATTATTTCATTCACCGCTTTTCATCGGTTTTGATTATTTTATGTCAATTATTTCATTCACTGCTTGCACTGATGGAGATCACCGATCTCAGGCTCAATATTGATCAAATCACGTATATATCAACCTTATCAATTGATCCGAGTTCATACGCAATCACGTGCAAGTACCGCTAACCGTTCGGTGTGGCTTGGACTACCCATTCCATAGCACTTGACTCATAGTGGCTTAAGCTAGCTTATTCGAGTAGTTACAAATAATATTGATACATTCATTTGAATGCGTTTACAAACAAAATATGAAAAACTGCGAGGCCGGCCGGGCGGGAATACAGGAAAAATTATTTTGTTGACATGTACATATCGTACCGATACTATAAGTCTACACAATTGGTTTTTCTGACCTCTCCTTGAATTTTTGGTGCGAATCACTACGTATATCGACTGTAAATCCATTTGCAGAATTCATGACCGAATATTACTACCGTGAGTACGACAAACAGCTGAAGTTTGCATTTGCCATGCATGGATGGAGGTGCGTCTGCGTCCGTTATAAGACAATTTACATTGTCATCTTCGGAGAAGGGTACGTTACCAAGCGAAAAAATGGCCGTACAATAGCTACAGGGGGATACGATATACGAGTCGCGTTATCAATCGTGTCCGCCACCGCCACGATGCTTTACGCGTTAGACAGGACCGACGCGATACGCGCCGCACGCGCACAGACCGGCGTGCCATCGTTTGCCACAGCGTTCTGGTGTGCATAAAATCGCGCGCGCGCAAGGGCGCTCTTCTTTGCTGGCCGCCCGTGAACAACAGCGTGGTTGTTCAAGTCGTCGCCGCGGGGCAAAACAACGCGTGTGTAGGGGGGCATACACGACTCGCCCAGTCTGACCAAGCCATGCGATTCCGAAGGAGGCGCACTCGTTCGCCGGCGCGACGAGAAGGGAAAACCCGCGGGGTAGCGCCCTGAGAATCTATTTTGTCGGTGGCTTCGATCGCGGGCCCGGTCCCGTAAGTTGCACCACGAGTGCCGTCTGGGCGCACTGAGATTGACATCTCTTCGCTCTGTTCGATATCCATGAGTCTGATCACCTCCTTCCAAGGACGGAACGACACACCTGCGGCAAACTGAACGCCAGCCAACTTTGCAGTGTTG